>CBVK0100184925.1:2426-17997 GCA_900067695.1 Picea abies
AGGTCAGTTTGTCATTTGTTTAGTATATTTATTAGTAGTTTAATTTAGATATTAGTTTAGTTAGATTTATAGGTAGAAATAGTATATTAGATTGTTTAATTTCAGTAAATATATTAGATCGTTTAATTTCAGTAAGTTTTATTTCTTATTCATAAAATCATAAAAATCAAAAAAGATCTTTGGCTGTCTTAGGGCAGAAAACAAATGAGTTTTACAGGTTTTATTCAAATCTACAACTTGTAGATATTGTATATTTGTGAATAAGTTGTAATTCAATTAGTAATTAGATATTTAATTGTTAGAGTTAGTGTAATAGTAATTAGTAGATTGTATATAATAGTTAGAGTAGTTTATATTTAGTTTTAGTTTAATTTATTTACTAGTTTGTTTTAATTAGATTAGTGTATTAGTTTGTTTTAGTTAATTTGTTTATTTAGTTTTAGTTAGTTTGTTTAGTTTGTTTTAGTTTGTTTATTTGTTTTAGTTAGATTAGTTAGTTTAGATTAGTTTTCTCTTTGGTTTTCTTAAGACCTTAGAGCGGCCAATGGAGCTGTTAAACCCGTCAGGGTGGTTCATTCCAAACGGCTTGGGTTATTTAGACAACCCCGGACTGGTTCCACTCTCTCAGTTGACAGACGGTCAATTTCCCCCATCAACGGGATGGGAAAAGTATTCTTTTATTATTTGAAAAATGAATCAACTTACAATCAAAGTCGAGACCGGACACCACTCCTTGATCCTGATCCTGGGCTCCTCCTCTTCTATCCTCCAACTACTTTTCATTAATTCTCCTTTGGCTTGAGGAAAGGCTAAAGGGTTGGGACAATGGATTCGACAAATGGGCAGAGTTTCTTCGCTATATTTTTCCTCCTCCAAATGGTACCCCTACCCCTTCTTTTATACGCTAGAAGGAGCTAGGGTTTTGGACGAACCCTTTGCCATGCATGGCTGGGAGTTTCAGTTAACTGACCCATAGCTTTTTGTTCCGTCAAAAACTTTCCTTTTTTTGTGATTCTGAAGGTACACGCGGGTTGTAGTGGGCCCGCTAGCATGGAATTTTAGATACACGTGGGCTGTAGTGGGCCAGCTAGCGTGTACTTTTAAAAATGGATTTTTTAGAAGATTTGTTCAGTAGTTTTTGGAAAAGAAGGGATATGAGTTGGCCTGATGCCAGGTAAGCATGTGTGGTGCAATTTAGGGTTATAATAGATGAAAAATACCCTACGAACTAGCAAACTAGGGTCAGAATTGCATGCAAGTTTTGACCGTAAAGAAATTACTTTTTAAACTAGAACCCGAAATTTAAACCCCTCTTTCACAATACATGCATGGAAAGGAACTACAAACCTTGTTACTGACGTTTGGTGTAGATCCTCCATTGCGCTTTTGCTCGCTTGCTTGCACTGCTCCTTCCAAAGATAACCTGCAATCAAGACAAACAACTATGCATGCATGCTACTTCTCTACTTGAGGGTTAGAAATTAAGCATAAGTTAAACAAATCATAGAAAACTCATGCATTAGGACGGGAAAAGTATTCTTTTATTATTTGAAAAATGAATCAACTTACAATCAAAGTCAAGACCGGCCACCGCTCCTTGATCCTGATCTTGGGCTCTTCCTCTTCTGTCCTCCAACTACTTTGCATTAATTCTCCTTTGGCTTGAGGAAAGGCTAAAGGGTTGGGACAATGCATTCGGCAAATGGGCAGAGTTTCTTCGCTATATTTTTCCTCCTCCAAATGGTACCCCTACCCCTTCTTTTATAGGCTAGAAGGAGCTAGGGTTTTGGACGAACCCTCGGCCATGCATGGTCGAGAGTTTCAGTTAACTGACCCATAGCTTTTTGTTCCGTCGGCAACTTTCCTTTTTTTATGATTCTGAAGGTACACATGGGCTGTAGTGGGCCTGCTAGCATGGAATTTTAGATACACGCGGGCTGTAGTGGGCCAACTAGCATGTACTTTTAAAAATGGAGTTTTTAGAAGAGTTGTTCAGTAGTTTTTGGCAAAGAAGGGATATGAGTTGGCCTGATGGTAGGTAAGCATGTGTGGTGCAATTTAGGGTTATAACAGATGCCCCCTAATGTGCGAGGTCAGAAGAGCATTTGATGGCTGAAATACATTACCAATCTTTTACCAATCTTTACTGATGTGCTGAATGAGGAGCCCAAGGATCAGGAACCAGGAGGTGTCATCTGCAAAATAACAAATGTCTCACTAAGGCGGGTATACCCATGCTCGGGATAAAATAGAACCATGGCTACCAATCAAATACACTGTAGATCCATGTCAAATAACTATAAAGAGTAGCCGCGAATAATACACAGCGGAGCTACATCTCAAAATCAGAAAGATATACATATAGAGTATCCATCTTCCAGAAGCTAATTCAACCTGATGATTGTACTTCAGAGCTCGAGAAACAACTTCAAAATCTTCTAAAACTTGAGAAGGAGTGTAATATGAGTGTACGAATGCACTACCCAAAGGTCTTCGACGGCTCGTCAATTATGGACTTGAGAATCTTTGATGATCAGACTGAAGGCTTCAGTGATTTCGAACAAGGACTTGATTATACGTTCAGGATGGCCGGGTGTGTGGAAAAGAGACACATTGTAGAGGGGTTGACTCAGGCTTAGTGAAAAACTTCCCTTGGACAATAGAACAACAAGTGATAAGACTCAGGCAGCATATATGTTAATCATAAGTCTACGAAGCAGGAGGCAACGCAAACTCTCCATATGCTTGGAAGAGTAACCAAACGGTGGAGGACACAACTCTATATAACGAGAAAAGCTTCCTAAGGTCATACTACATCCCATAGTCTGATGATCAAACGGACAGATGTGCTTTATCCAAGGGCGACTCATTATGCTGCCAATAAAGAAAATACTTTTCCCATCCTCTTTTTGGGGTATATTTGACTTTTTTGTTCCTTTTGATAATTTTTGAAAAAGAATAAAGGAATATTACATTACAATGGAGGAAGGAGTACTGCAAACATACAAGATCAAGGCACAAGGGAAAGACTAATGTTCTGGTAATAATGATACTCGGGAAAAATCCTCTGGCGGCCAAAGGTGTTAAGACGTAGAAGCAAACTGTCACAAGGTTGGTGGATAAGGTATGCAAATCTGGTTGATAGAACAAACAATGGTAACATCCTTCGATGTAAGTTTAATGAGCCTAAAGAAGGTAAGATCAGTGATTTTTCATATTTAGAGAGTCTGAAAAAGCATAAAAGGAGACTCCAATGGGGTACATTTTTCGACAATAGTCTAGTCGGTTCGAAAAAGGGATAAACTAGCATCGATTAGACATCAATTCAAAACCATTTTAATGAGTGTGACAAGGACAATATCACTCGGACATTTTTTCACTTTTAAGGAGTCTGAAAAAAGCTTAACTATGGACTCTATCAGGAATATTCTTCTGGACCAATTTAACGAGTGTGAAAGAATAAGGTCACTCAGAGATCTTTTCAATTTTAGGGAGTCTGAAAAGAGCTTAACTATGGACTCTGTGGGGGTTTCTTTTTCGTAAATTTACTCCCTCAGGCCCGAAAAAGGAATAAAATTATACATGAGAGTACTCTTCTAAAGAATGGGAATTCGATAGAGTATACCTTTGTTCATACAGTTGACCGTTCGGACCGAAAAAGGGGTAAACTACCACCGGACAGACGTGACTTCAAATTTCAGTTTAAAGAGCATGAAAGGCCACAAGATCACTTGGCAATCTTTTCATGTTTAAAGGGTCTAAAAAGGGCTTAAAAGAAGACCTGTTTAAGGAACGTTCTTCTGGACCAATTTAACGAGTGTGAAGAAACAAGGTCACTCGGCAATTTTTTCATCTTTAAGGAGTTTGAAAAGGGCTTAAAGAAGACTCCATAAAGGTTACTTTTCTCAGTTAATCCAGACGAGATCGAAAAGAATAAATGCAGTCTCGCCAGATGTTGCTTTCGGATCTCAAAGCGAGCTTGAAAAACAATAAAGTTAGCTCATGATAGACTCTTTGTGGGTCGATGCCTGGCATCTCCTTGGGGGAGTTGTATGCTCCGATGAAAACATTGTCTATGACGCTAGGGGTTCTGAATATATTGATAGGTATCGTTTTAGAAATGGTTTCCATATTACCCTCAGCATAGAGCTTGTGTGTAGCTAAGGGATTAGTATGACAAGACCTATCTCCAGTCATAGTCACGGTGAATTCTCCTGCTTTGATTCGGCTTAACTTTGGGAGGAAATATGATCTGTGATGAAGATCTTCCCAAGGTTTGTCTGGACTAGTCATTGCTTCGATTACCACTTCGTCAGAAGGCAAGACTAAGTCTAACGAATCGATGTTGGCAAGAGAACCCTGAGCCCAAATAGGCTCTAGAAGTGGATCTAACTCTTGTGTAGGAGTCGGATCGGGGTTAGTTGAAGCTTGATGGACTAAAGAGTAAGCTACTTCAGTGGCCGACAAGGGCATGGACATGTCGGGGTGCCTTGTCTCATCCATCGTGGCTGATGGGGAAGGAAGAATCCAAGGATCCTCAAAGTAAGTCGTGCGAAATGACGAAACTTGAAAAATCTCAACCTTATGGTGATTAGATATAAACTTGACGTCATCGTGAGGAGGTGGGTAATCAAAGGTACCCATCAGAGATGGGCACAAACTGACTCCTACATTAATGACACCTAGTTGAGGATTATCAATCATGGGGACCGTGGATGCCCCCAAAGCTGGGTCAGGTCTAGAGAAGGACAATTGATCGATGGTCACTATCCGGACTTCGTGGGAAAACAACAAGACTCAAAAAACTGTAGCAACCACAGCTTGCATAGCATAAGTCCAAATCCGACCTAACAGGAGGTTATAGTCGAGGGGAGCATCAACTACCTCTACTTCAACACACACGGTCTTCCCTCCTAACTACACAGGGAAAGAAGGAACGATGCCATGTGGTCGGAAAGAACGACCGTCGAACGCAGTGAGGAGAGTAGGTGATGGAGACAAAGCGGGCTAACCAATGGCCTTCCAACATGCTAACGACATAATGCATGTCGAGGCACCCTCGTCAACCACCGTGCGGAAGATATTCCGTGTAAAAGTTTTCATGGGATGAGCCACTACTATCTGAAACGCAATGTGGTAAGATAGACGAGGTTTTAAGTCGGTTGTATCTAGCATGATGGTACCCGGGTTACAAGTCTCAGTAGAGCCTAAAGCAGTTAACAAGGCTTTACTCTGAGCAGGGTAGCTTTGGAGGACCTCCAAAGCGGACATCGCACAAGGGGTTTGTGATAAATCTTCCACCACAGAGTAATTATGGGCAGCCCTTGCATTTGGGTTGTGAGAAGCTTTCTTAAATGCACCCTTTGGAATGTGTGTCATTATTTCTCCCAACGTATTCTCGATCTGTAGAGGAAGAGATGGGAGCTCAACTTCTTTACCCTTCTCAGAGGTACTTGGTTTACTATAGTCGTGCACTCTAGTCATTATGAAAGTATCACCCCTAACCATATATACGTTTGCAGATGAGGAATTATTTGGAGGAGGGCAGGTTTCTTGGCTGCCCCCCTTCTGTACTTGTAGAGGCTTGAGTTAAATTTTTCCCATGTTGAAAAGGGTTAGTCAACACGGCCTGTTGTTGCTGTGTGACAAACTTTTGGGCCTCTACAAGTTGAGGACAAAGATGGGTCAGGTGGTCTTCCACACACAAGTTGCACGGATACCTCACCTTCTGTTTTTCTATGTTGTCCCTGCCAGCATTATCAGTGGGTTTTTTCTCCCCCTTACCCTTCTTTCGTTGTTTTTTCTTCCCTTCAAGCTGTTGGGTGGCCTTTGGGTTAGTCGATTGTATGGAGTGTACTTTAGACGTTTGGGTAGGAGGAGTAGCCAAAGTAGTATTCTGACTGGTCGCTGAGTGTTGTATAGATAACTGTTACACTTGCTTTGTCAATTGCTCAGCGGGCTTGGTTTGTGCGGAACCAATGATAACATCGGCATGTGGTCCAACTCTCTGTCTAGTTTTATCCAGTATCAATCATGGTGCATCCGACAGGATGTTGTATAATAAACTAGACTAAGAATAGATGAGCTCAAACTGTTGAGCCCTCATGATGGCATCTTCTTCAGAGAAAACTCCAGAAGTTGTGACATCTTTGGATAATTGTGGGACCAGAGACTTAAGGAACCACTCAAGTAGGAATGCTGGTGGGACTAGTACTTTGATTAGACTCTTTCGGCATCTCCACTCTCGGATATGATCAGAGATATGTTCCGCTGTTGTCTGTTCGAAATTAGCGAGAAACTTTGTGCCAGCGTCGTATCTCACAGGTAACTGGAAATGGTTAAGGAAGGCCATCGCCAGTTCACCAAAGGAAGAGTATCTTGAGCGATCGAGCTCGATGTACCATTTCGCGGCACTCCCGATAAGAGTGCGTTGAAACAATCACAGCTGAACGGAGTCATCTTTCAATGATTTAGATGAACACCAAAGATGGAAGGTAGTCACGTGATCACCTGGATCTTCATTAGGCTTGGCCTCGAACTTTGGAATGTCCGAAGGAAACTTCGTTGGCATAGGAGGCCAACATGGATCGTGACAAATAGGATCATTTAACAACCTTGTCAAATCTGGCAAGTGTAATGTCGCCAGGAATGGTAGTTTGGGTTGTTGCTGATAGCCTAGGAAAAAGGGTCCTGGAGTTTGACTGGCACCAGGTTGCCAGGAAAAGTTTGGCTATTGGCCCGAATTTTGGTAGAAACCATGGCCCTAACCAGCGTAAGAATGTTGCATATGTGGGGACATAATCGGTTGATTTCCCATAAAGGACATAGGGTGTTGGGCATGCATCGTGTTTGAAGGACTTTGGGAAGGATTACCCCATGCCGGTCCTGATGGAAGAGGCATAGTAGTATGTCCAGGGTTCCATTGACTGTGGAAAGAATTACCCCAGAATGACATTCCAGAGGAGGGAACAGATCCTTGTCCTGAGTTCCAAGGTCCTACTGTATGTGCCCTCGGCGCAGGAATGGTACCCTGCGTCGGAGTAGACTGTCCAAAAATGGGAGTGCCCCTAGACGGGAAAGCGGTGGATGTGAAAGTGTTGTTACCAAATGTCCCATTCCAAACAAACGGTGACGAACCTACCAGCGTAGGTGTTCCTTGACTGCTGGCTCCAAATAAACTAGTGTGTGCAGGCTGCCCAGCGGACTGCTCATGCAAACCACCAAGTGAAGGGGACGAAGGAGAGATATGACCTCCAGCGTAAGGAAAAACATTAAAAGGGACAAAAGTGCCCCCAAGTTGACCTTGCAGAGGAGTGTTAGAGCTCCCTGCCCCCAAACCCAAAGTTTGTAAAGTGGAGTGAGTGAGTGCAGGACTTGTGCCCGAACTAAGCATAACGTATGAGAACGGAGGGCATGTCGCACTAGGTGTGAAGGGAGTTGTGGCCACCGCGATAGATGGGATCAGTCCACTGTGCAACATAGTTGTGGCCGAGACCATGGTGGCTTGGACCGACAACGGAAAGTTAGGAGTTGCTTCTCCTGTGGTAGCAACTGTGGTGGGAATGGAAGAATTCCCAAAGGAAGTAACAGTGTTTGTTTCCATAGCTGTGTGAGGCACTGACAGGATTTTGTAAAATCGGATTGGTACAATAACTGGTGGCCAAGTATCAATGGTTGGGGTTTCAACTGAGCCAAGGTTGGCGGTTGATTCCTCCGGGATTTGTTTGGGCACAATGGTTTGTAACCTGGTTGCTTTGAAAGACCCTTGTTGGTCTAGCTTCCACCTCAATGGTGGCAGGGTGGCTCCAGTATAACCAGCGGCAAGCCCAGAAGCCTTTGTGACTAGAAGAGCTCGAGATCCTCCACTGTGTGAGAAGATCCAAGACACGCTAAGGTATTATACATGTCCAAACAGTAACACACACTAAAAAAGAAGCCCCTAAGAGATTAGACAAGCAAACACTAAGCTAGTTGGAAGAACAGTTACAAAAACCAACACTAGAGCAACTTACCGGTGCAAGTGCAACTCAAACACGAAATCACCCTCCAGGTATACTCTGCAAAGCATGGCCCGATGTCTATCCTAGGTACTGTGGTATACCCCCGCAGTCACCTGTGTATGTCCCTAAAAATATTGGCAACTAGTTTGCCAGCACGCGAACAGTCACCAGGCGGGTACAGTCGAAAGTCGGGAGACCACAATGAGAAGGGTATCAAGCCTGAAACCTGTCAAGGGTATCGAGAGAAAATGGTCCGGAAGACAACTGAGGACCTCGAACGGATTCGAGACCCACGAATCCCCATGGAAAATGCAAACGACGGAATCCCAAAACAAGTCCTCGATATGTGTTCTCCACTATGCTTGGTCCGGCTTTGGAGGGGTTATCTCTGCTACCTTTCCGCAGGCGACCTCGTGTTTATCCCCTGTGTTAGAGGGGGGTCCCGGATAACTTCCACAAAACTGGACTTCTACACTCCCTATCACAGACTCTAATGTTTGGTTTTGAATGGCCTTGGAGAGTTTCCTCTCCAACCTAATCCAAGGCCTTAGTCCTGAACTAGTTCGTGAACCCTACAAACAAAAAGTCTAATAGTTTTTAAATTAGCGTTGCTTTTATGGGATTTTTTACGTCACAGGGTATGAAGGTGAAACTGAGGATGTGTAAAGACTAAAGCCAAAAATGAATGAAAAAAGATGGAAACAAAAGACTTTTACTAAATGCAAAAATCAACAACTTTTCACAAAGAAAGATTTCTTTTTCTTTTCAATTTTTCTAAGATTTTATGCAGCAAACATAAAGGAATTTCTCTCGACTACGAGCTACTTATGCTCTAAATGTACTGCACAAAAATTATAAACAAAAAAAACTTATCCCTAGCTATTGATGCAGAAACACACTCTTCAAACAAAGAAGAAAATGAAAAGGGTTTTTTTTTTTTTTATTTCAGTGCTAAATCAAGCAACCAAGGGAAAATACCAACAAGCACAAAACCAAGAAAGACAAATTCTGGCTTAAACCACAGATCGCAAAGAATCAGAGGAAAGACACACAATGCAATAAAGAAAACAGAGACTCTTAAGCTTGCCTAAAAACCATAAAGAAGAATATTTTTTTTTTATATATTTTTTGTTCAACTATCAACTGAGAAAAAGCAGGCTAAGGCTAAGATGACCTAACCTACTGACTGTTCAACCCTAGACTCAAACACCTGAGAGGAATACTTCTTATCAAAGGAGGGGATGACTGCCCCACCCGAAACAAAAAGTAGCATGTCAAGCACGCTACTGTCACTAAAACAGCACGCATGCGAGCGCATGTTGAGCTGAAACAGGACGCGTGTACATGCAGTCTGACCTTGTACAGGCCGCGTGTATGTCTAAATCTTAAGACAAAAATAAAAACAGGCAGCCCAGACCTAGAAGAGGCCTCTGGTATTGACAACCAGGGTCCCTTGAAGGCTTGGATGCTTCTTCCAACAAAAAAAGAAAAATAATGCAAGGAATAATAAGGCGAAAAAGACAATCTGATACAGGACTGTGAAACCAGGAATACCCAGACAGGACTCCAGAAAACCCCCTGAGAATGTATAATTCTGACAGGGAAGAGGTGGACTACCTCTAAACTTCTCTGGACTCCTACACACTACTGTTATCCCTACAGCTAGCGTTCACACGCAGGCTGTAAGAGGATAGGGCGCGGGCACACACATGTAGGCCTTGTGCAGGCCGTGTGTACCTCTGTGTGTCCCGACAATTACCATCAAGCAACAGTCAGGGAAAACTGGTATAAAGAACCAAGCTCCCTGCTAGCTTAGACCTAACAGAAAATAGACAGACAAAGAAACATAAAAATCTAAACTTTTAAACTACCCAAAAACTCAAATAAATCTGGAAACCCTAAAGAGTATCTTCCCCAGTATGGTCGCCAACTCTGTTGTTGGGAAAAATACCCTACGGACTAGAAAACTAGGGTCAAACTTGCATGCAGATTTTGACCGTAAAGAAATTATGTTTTAACCTACAACCCGAAATTTAAACCCCTCTTTCACAATACATGCATGGAAAGGAACTACTAACCTTGTTAATGACATTTGGTGTAGATCCTCCATTGCGCTTTTTCCCGCTTACTTGCGTTGCTCCTTCCAAAGATAACCTGCAATCAAGACAAACAACTATGCATGCATGCTACTTCTCTACTTGAGGGTTAGAAATTAAGCATAAGTTAAACAAACCATAGAAAACTCATGCATTGGGACGGGAAAAGTATTCTTTTATTATTTGAAAAATGAATCAACTTACAATCAAATTCGAGACCGGCCACCGCTCCTTGATCCTGATCCTAGGCTCCTCCTCTTCTGTCCTCCAACTGCTTTGCATTAATTCTCCTTTGGCTTGAGGAAAGGCTAAAGGGTTGGGACAATGGATTCGGAAAATGGGCAGAGTTTCTTCGCTATATTTTTCCTCCTCCAAATGGTACCCATTCCTCTTCTTTTATAGGCTAGAAGGAGCTAGGGTTTTGGACGAACCCTCGGCCANCCTCGGCCATGCATGGCCGGGAGTTTCAGTTAACTGACCCATAGCTTTTTCTTTTGTTGGAAACTTTCATTTTTTGTGTGATTCTGAAGGTACACGTGGGTTGTAGTGGGCCTGCTAGCGTGGACTTTTAGATACATGTGGGCTGTAGTAGGCCAGCTAGCGTGTACTTTTAAAAATGGAGTTTTTAGAAGAGTTGTTCAGTAGTTTTTGGCAAAGAAGGGATATGAGTTGGCCTGATGCCAGGTAAGCATGTGTGATGCAATTTAGAGTTATAACACTAATGGAGTAGAGGATATAGATGTTTGAACATCAAGTGAGCATGATTGTGAAACTACACCCTGGTGTCCCTTTTTGAGTAATTTTTTCATGCCATTAGAGATTATCACTTTAGAGGGTTTCCCTTGGATAGCTCTAAGATCAATTTATTTTCCATCTGAGTAAAATATCATGAAAACATCTTGAAAATTAAGGGCCACTATTCCCAATTATTGTAACCATTGGACCCCTAATACAACATCATCACCCCCCATTTGGATGGAAATCGTGGGGCTATCTGGAAAATACTCCCCCATGTTGAGCTTAATACTATGACATTTCCCTGAACAATTTATGGTACCTCCATCTACAATCATTACTTGAAACTCTGGTGTGAGATATGCAAAGTGATTGAGATATTTTGTTAATTTGTAATTGATGAAAATATGGGTACTACCAGAATCAACCAATATTGTTACCTTTTTCCTTTTTTATGTATCATTGTATCTTGAGGGTTTGTGGAGTGTTGATGCCATCCAATGCATGACAAGATATTGTTGGAGTAGTCTCTTCTAGATTTGGATCTTGTGGTGATTCCAATTCTTGATGTTCTTCCTCTTCACAATCTATGTAGAATAATTTCTTCTCACCACATTTATGCCCCTTACTATACTTGATGTCACAATTGAAACATGCTCCTTTTTCTCTTCTTTCATCCATTTGTTGAGGTGTCAACCTTTTCGGTTGAGGCATTCTTGTCTAATTAAACCCAAAATGATCTTTGCTTCATGTGTATGCTCCAATGGTAGACTTGTGTGTAGCCTTATTTTTGGCTTGAATATGACAAGCCAATTGCATAGCTTCCATAATATTTGTAGGATGTCTTAAGAAAATATCATGTTTAGTGTCTTGTTTTAATCCACCCATGTAAGCTTCCAACAAATGTTCATCACTTATTTCATCCACCCTTGTGGCCAACACCTAAAATTCTAAGTTATAATCTTCAATATCACCTAAGTGTTTGATTCTTGTCATTTGACTGAAGTGGTCATGTTCTCATACTTTCCCTTATTATGTTTCTAACTCTCCTATAAATAAACCCCAAGTATAATGATAAAGAGGGGGATTCCTTTTAACTGCCCATTGATACCATTGATATGGTTTTATCTCAACCTTAGTTTAAGGTTGCTACGTGAATCATTTTTTTATCATCCATAATATTATGTAGTTCAAAATATTGTTCTATTTGGTTCACCCAAGAAAAGACATTTGTTCCATCAAAATTATTTAATTCAATCTTTGTAAAGTTGAATTTAGGACCCCCACCATAATTAACTCCACTATTAGAGTTAAGTATACTAGAAAATTGCTTATTATCGAGAGGTTGTTCAACCAGAATACTACCACCCCACTTGCATAAAACTCATAATGTTTTTCATGTATATGTTCTATGTCATTATGTCATTATGTATATGTGCTAACGAATCTCATAAATTGAATTGGAAGGAATTGTAGGTATTAGACGTGGGAACCCTCACGGTCGAACCGTTGCGCATATTGGACCATAGGGTCTGACAACTCAGGAATCGTCTAGTAGACCAAGTTAAGGTATAGTGGAAAAAGTATATCCAAGGATATGGTACTTGGGAGAATGCATATACCTTATGACGAGACCATCCCTCACTTTTTTTACCACCTCGGGAATATGTTTCCCAAAGGTTGGGTGTATGTAATGCCACCTTTTGACTTAGATAGCTAGAATTACTTAAGGCCTAATCACCTTTTATTTTCTATTAATTGTGAAACTTTTAATGATACACTTGAAATTTTAAGACATATGAACCTATGGATATTATGCAATTTATTTTTAACTTGAAATTTTTGACATTTAATGTTGTTGGTACATGGATACCAGATAGATTATGATTAAAAGGATTTACTTGATGATAATGCATGGATATGTATGAGTTTGTGTTATAGACTAATATGTTGGTCAAGAGGCTATGAAATAGCCAAAGGATAATGATGATAAAAGGGTTGATGTTGTGAACATCGACCGAGAAACAATATGGTATGAATCTTTGTATGTCAAATTATGTTGGTTCAAATGAATAGCTATGATATGTGGACAAGTGCAGGTTTTTCAGGTGGCGAGACTACGTAAAACTGAATATACAATGAAAATATTCCCAGCAACACAGTGCCACTGTATGGTCTATGGTAGGGTGTTGACACTAGTTCTATTAGGAGGGGTGGAGGAATTTCCCACTGTGCATCCTCTGAAACTTGGATTCATGGGAGGATGGTGTTAGCTCACGCGCCACTAGATGTGTGATGATGACTTCCAAATTCCTACTGAGGAAGATTGGTCAAGAGAGTTGACACGTTTGCTTACGGGTTCTATATGGAGTTAGGTAAGTATAGTTGACGCTCCAAGATAGTCCAACAGAGGAAGGATAGGGATGGAATATGGAAGTAGGTTAGGGAGGAATTATGACTAGAAGTAGTTGAGAGTGTGTGGGGCTTTCGCATTATGGTATACTTTCTTTATTTCTTCATTTTGAAAAATATGTATATATGTATGTTTATATTTACTTAATTGAACTACAATTATCTAAGTGAATGTTGCTTGTGCTAAATTATTGTAATTGAGGTATTTCATGAACAATTTAAATGGTTTATTATCTTTTATGAAATGAATGGTCTTGTTGACTGGATTGGACGCATACAATAATTACTGTAGGACTGATAATTATTGTCATTAGTGCATGTATGAGTCATGTATGTGCTAGCTACACACATATGTCTTGCACATGTACACTAGTATGTATAAGTGTTTTAAATTGATGATGTTGTTTATTTGATGTGGATGTATGAATCATGTGTCATTACCCTTGTATTGTAAATTACTCTAACTTATGGATGAAGTTTCTTGAAGGGTGGGTGTATGTAACAACCCAAATTGATAATTTATTTATCATAGTTGTTAAATTAAATTTAATTAATTATTAAAATAAATTCATTGAGTCTTTTATTATTTTATTATTAAAAAAGTAGGTGAAGTAATTAATGAGGGGATAAGACTGTTGGGGGAATTAATTAAGGGATAAGGCAGTTTGGGAATTAAATGAGGGAGAGAGATTCAAGAGAGGAGGATAAGGAAGAAGAGAGAGGACTTGGAAGAGGATCTGATTTGGTTTTGGAAAATTTTGCAAGAGGTGGAAGAGGAGGAGGAAAATTGGAAGAACATATTGTTTTGGGCAACTCTCATAGGGAACCGTTGTTGCTGGGAACTTTCGGCTCGGGGGCCAGGAAACCACAAGGATTCCTGGATCTAGGTAGCTAGAAAGGTTGTTCCTAGTTGGCTGGGAGGTTAATATTCAGTTGGGAAGTTTGGAAAAGAACAATAACAAGTGAACCAGGGGCTACATCAACCAACCTACAAGTAGAGGTAGGTATTTTACTAGTTGGTCAGTTATTATTATGTTGGTTTGTTATTATTATGATGTGGTTATTATGTTGTCTAATTTATCATGATGTCTATTTACCATCTATTTACAAGCTTATTTCTGGTATAAAGAAAATCATGAAAGAAAATTCTAAACTAAATTGTAGGTATTTCAGTAGGAGATTATGACATATTGATTATTTTATTGAGGCCCTGAAATGAAGGCCTTACATAAGTGGAGTAACTGAATGAAAGAACTGATAAATAAATAAATATGTAATCAGTATAAACTTACTATGATGGTCTCTCTCTTTGTTAATTTGTTGTTGTTGTCCTTTTATTGTCTTCATTGGCAGTTACACGAACCGTCTCAATTGTTTCTTGCCCTTCGTTGGTTAATTTTTCAATTGATTTTTTGAACCAATCTTCAATGTATTTTTTCATTGGTGCAACATTTATCTCATGTCTGATTTTAATGTTGAATAATTCACCTTCCAAATCTCTTAAGTCAAGAGAAATACCATGTATTGCTTCCTCAACATCTTGGTTTTTCACGGATAATATAACCTTTGGAAAATAGTTCTTTAATGCAATTTAATGAGAAATCTCCTCGAGCCCTTCGCTATTAATGAAGATCTTTTTAGAGCCTGCATGATCAGTTATTATCATTAAACCATACATAATGCATATTGGGAAAATATTGAATATGGTGGGGATGGACTAGAACAATTTTGAATATGGAGTTTTTCATGAACCCGCGAACCTGCAGTTATGAATGATCAAAAATAAGTTAAGTGTTGCAAAGCGATCGGTCAGACTTATATGCAGGAGAAATGAAATACTTAGAGGCTTGGTACCCATGACAAGTTCGATAGTCATAATGTAGATCACGAACCTTTGAGTGAAAACTGGAGATCGCGGAACTTGGAAGATGAAGGCTTGAATCCTTAAACCTGTGAAGTTGCAAAAAATCGTTAAGTATATTATAACAAGGCAGTTGGTCGGAATCATCACATTAGAATGTGAATGGAAATAAAAACCCATCAACCTGTGAACCCATCGATTTTTTAAATACGACTAAGTATGGTAACTAGAAAGGGATAAAATAAAGGAAAAATAAAAGGGGAATAAGGGTAGGTATAGAAGAGGGAAAAGAAATGGAAAAAGGAAGTTGGAAAAATAGAAAGAAAAAGGAAATTTTAGAAGAAGGAATTGATATCAACACCTCTCCCCTTCCCTCTCTCTCCCTTCCTATTTATACCCCCTTCTCTCTTTACCTGTCTCTATGTGTCTCTCTCTAAATCCATGTATCCTCCCATCTCTCTCTCTCT
>CBVK0100184926.1:0-17991 GCA_900067695.1 Picea abies
TCTTCCGATCTCACTGATTAATGTTGTCCTGAAATAGGTCGGCTTAATGAGTGCTCCCTTCTGGTCAATAAAATTTCTCTTAATGTGTCTTGGAATTTCTCACAGTGTCTTGGGGAGGAGTAGGTGGTATTTCTTCCTCAATGATGACATGCCCCCTTTCTTCCTCAGCTTGAACATTATCCATTGGTGGAACCTCAGCAGAGGAAGAGGCTAAGGGGGAAGACAAACCATAGGAATTCATGGGGAGATGAAAATTTGATAGATATCTATAATATTATGGACCTTTTCGAGATATTCCACACACTTGAGGCATGGATATGGGAAGGAAATAGGTGAACCAAGAATATAGGAAAGGGAGAATCAAAGACAAAGCTCAAAAAATCCACACTAGTGAGGAAACAAAATCAGTGAGAAGAACAAAAGGGAAATTCATAACAGAAAGCTCGGTGAAGGATAGGGAAATATTACTGTAGAAAGACATTAGGGAAGCCATAAAGTCGAAGGTTATTTCCATCACCACCATATTATCTACTTGTTCATATCTTACCATCATTCCAGACCAACGTAATAAATTTTCCATGGAACAAGATCTCTTACCGAATGACCCTACATAAATTCATAACCTCATATGCAGGAGCATGGGATAGGAGGCGACTGGGAGGGACATATGATTTAAACACACAGTGGAACAAGTGGCACCCCATCCAAGTAAATGCAAACCAGGTGAGAAATCTTTATGCATTGATGGGGCAGGGGAGGAACTGGTCTAGTGTTGGAATTTATACAAATGTCGTCTCCTAAAAGAGAGACCCCTTCATTATCTAATTTGTCTGCTACTTTTTTTTCCTCTCTACATATATGAGAAGGGATGAGAATTAGGATTGGATGCAAGAAATATTTAAGAATTTATAGAGAGCTTAGGAGGCACCAGCTGGGGGAGATATTTGTAGGGTCAGATCCATGTAGGATTTTGGTGGTGAGAGAGATAATAACTTGGGATTTTCCTTCCATGAAAAGTTGTTTCAGTTCCAAATGGGAGGCCATATAAATCCCATGAAGGAGGCCCCAAATCTCAACCAAATTATTAGAGTCAAAGCCCATATTCTTGACCATTATGTGGTTGATTTTCCCTTTGATGTCTCTAATGACCACTCCAAATATTGTTGTGCCTAGGTTTCCTTTAGAGGCACTATCAACATTTATTTTATGAAATATTGGAGAAGGACATTGCGAGGTGATTGGGATTTGAGTGGACATAAGAAGAGGATTGGGGTTAGGATGTGGCTGATTGGTGACAATATTTAGATTCCATTTGGAGAGAATAATAATTTCATTTGGATTGCATGAGAGGTCTTCTTCAGACCACTGTTTTTATCTTATAGCTTCCTGAGTGTTGTCATAAATATTGGACCAAAAGAAAGTTGTGGGGGAGGAATTGGATTGGAATACCCATCTATTCCTTTCTGTCCAAATTTTCCATACAACAAAGCTCAATAACAACTGCCAAATTCTAATGAGGATTGGATTGTTGTAGGAAATCAATCTCCAGTATTATATAGTGTGAATAATGTTGTCCCTTTCTCTATCTGTTTTTCTCATTATTTGAGTTTCCTTATCCCATAGATCAGTACCGAAGGGGAATTGATTCAAAATATTCTCCATGGAATCATCTTGTTGCATACATAGCTAGAACACAGAGGGTCCAATAAATCCCCTTTTTCTCAAACTATCCCAAGTTAGAATATGACTTTGGACAAGAAGCCAAAGGGAGGTGGAAACCTTCGGCCATAGGTTCAATTTCCATATTGTGTGCCTGATATTTTCCTTTGGTTGGCAGTGAAACTAATATTTGATATTGTAATCTTATATGATGGTGAAAGTACCGATTGGAGAATGCCCCATTGTAAAATATCCACTCCCTCTCATTTTATAATTTTCCTTAGAGTATCTACCTCCTGCTAAGGCCTTAGATTACAATCTATAGAAATATTGAGATCATTATGCGTAACTTTCCAATCTCTCCAAAAAGAGTTATGTGGGACTTTATTCCATAGGTTTGCAACCTTTAAATTGCCTATGTTTTTCATTTGGGTTTGAAGGTGATGCAAGTCTTCCAGTGATTGTAGTAGAGGGATTTGCTGCCATGAGTCTAAACAAAAAATCTAGCATCTTGTCAATCTCTTATTTCCTAGAAGGCATGATCCTGTATAAGTGGGATATTATGCTAGGTAGGATTCCAAATATTAGAGCTTAGAATTTGGTCAGTTATTCGTATGAGATAAGATTCATCAATTCATCAGGAATATTTTGGCTTCCATAAACTTGTCCATATTTATTTTGGGTACTTTAGCCACCACCACCAGATTTTGGCTCCCATTGTTTAATTTAGCATACAAGAGTCATGAAGTCCAAGACCACCATTTAACTTTGGTTTTCATATTTTTTCCCAACTAACCGAGGCCCATTTACTTTCATAATTGTGACCCAACTAGAGGAATTTACATTGTAGGTTGTGAATGGTCTTAAGCATAGATTGGGGGGTGGCCAGGGAAGAGTAAATATAAATGGGCATAGCTTGGATAAAAAACTTGATGAGCACAAGGTGCCCGGCCAGGTTGAGGGTGCAAAAATTCCAGGAATTCAAATGATTGGTTAGAGATTGGATAAGAGGGGATCAAGAGATGTTTCTAGTTGTTGAATCAGTGAGGGGAATGACTAGGTAATTGGATGGAAGGGAACTCCAAAGGATATCGAGCAGGCAAGATAAATGATTATGGATCACTAAAGGGTTGTTAAAGAAGAAGAGATGGGACTTGGTGAGGTTAATGGATGTTACAGAAGCTTCACTAAAATCAGATAATATTTTTTTGCGTTTTGTGCTTCTCGTACTGTAGGTGTTCCCATTAGCATGGTGTCATCCATGAATTGGCTATAAGAGGATGTTAGTTGGATACTATGAAGAGGAATACTCTTCAAGGATCCTTCCACTATGGAGACTTTAATCTATCGACTTGGTCCTTTGGCCATAATAACAAAGAGGAAATGGGATAGAGGGTCCCCTTGGTGGATTCCTCTTGAGGGGTGAAAGTATTGGAAGGGACACCATTCAAAAGGATAGAACAAATTATGAAGAGGTAAGGTTGAGGATACAATTTGTCCACTCATTGATAAAAATGAAAGTTGAAAGAAGATATTGGATGTATTTCCATCTTAATATATCAAAATATTTTGAGAGATAAAGTTTTATAAGAATACCTGGGGTTCTAGTGGATTTCAGGGACTAAATTACCTCATGTACCAATATGAAACTATCCATAATTTGGCATACTTCAACATAGCCCAAATATTCCTTGAAGATGATGAAGGGGAGAATGGGATTGAGGTTGAGGGCAATTAACTTGGTGATGATTTTGTAGATCACATTGCATAAGGTAATGGGATTGAACTAGTGCGGGTGAGAAACCCTTTCCTCCTTTGTAATAAGATTGAGTAAGATGGAATTAAGGGCTGGTAAAAATTTCCCTGAAGTGCGAGATGACTCCACCAGTTTCCAAACCTCTTCCAGAACCATTAGAAAACATTAGTAGAAGAAGTCACTTGTGAATCCATCCGACCTTGGCACTTTTCCCATCAACATCTCCTTCATGGATTGGTCCACCTCCTCGATTGAAATAGGTCTCATAAGTGCTTAATTTTGTTCTTAAGATATGAGATCTAGAATATGATGAGCAATTTTTCTAATGGCATGAGATCTGTTAGGAATCAACTCCGAGAGGAGATTTATGTATTAGTTGATGAGTTCATTCTCCATTCCTTCATGATCTAGGATTTGTTGGCCTTGGTCATTTACCAACTTGGTTATGCGATTGATGTATCTTCAGTGTATCATGGAGTGGTGAAAGAACTCGGTGTTCTTTTCTCCTTCCTTGAGCCATTGCACTCTTGATTTCTGGCACCAGGGGATTTCCTCTTTCTTATATCTTTCCTATAATTATTTTTTTATTAGCTCTTCTTCGTCCTACAGAGAATCAATGTATCCTCGAGGAATGACTACTTTTTGGATTTCCTCCAAGTGCTTCTCTAGTGACCACTTAGGTTGAAAGATGTTACCAAAAACATTTTTATTCCACTCCTGAAGATGTTTTCTAAAATTCTTCAGATTTTTTTGGAATCTATACATTAGTGATCCATGCGAGATTGCTACATTTGACCGCCAAGTGTTGGCATTCTCTTGGAAATACGAATGTGAAAGCCAAAATATTTCAAATTGAAAAGGATTGAATTTGAGAGAGAAGACCATATCAATCTAGAACTGCACTGACCAATGGTCTGAGCCTAGCTTGGGGAGAATGTTCACTTCAATTAGGGGTCCATCCATCATTAGTCACTCTGATATGAGGAAGCGAAACAATTGACATGCCACTTGATGCACAGCAGAGCACTTCTTTGTCCAAGTGAAAGTGTCATTATGTGCTTCAATATCTATTAGTTGCAGGTCTTCTACTAAGTTTTGGAAGCTTTCATTGTCCTTATCCAATCTTTTGATGCCTCATTTATTCTCTTATAAGGAGAGGATGATGTTGAAATATCCACCTATAATCCATCGTTTTCAACCCTCTAGATTGCCTAAGGTTGAAATATTTTTCAGGAAATTATATTTTTCTTATGGCATCTACAACCATGTGAATTTGTAAGGAACCCCTCCTTTATAGATCTAATGAGCTGACACCATCCAGGTGGTAGAGCAAAAACCATCTAAAATTATAGTTGTAGGATTCCATAAGATAGCAAGCCCTCCTGCTGCACCATTGGGGTCATTATATACAAAGCTACTTTGTCGCCAACACAATGCGAAAACCTCTTATGTTGTGTTGTCTACGATTTTGTTTCCTGGGGGAATAAAATGTCTGGTTCCTCTACCATTATATAGTTTTGAATAACTCTTTGTTTGGTTATTCCATTAAGGCCCCTTAAATTTCAAGAGAGAATATTCATGATGATGAAGGTTGGGGGGGGGAGAGAAAAAACCTTTGGTGAGATTTTGAATCTACCCTGAGTTGATAATAAATCTTCCTACCTCATGTATGAGTTGTTGTGCTAATTTACGGCCTTTCCTTTTCCCTTCCTTGGGTAAATTCCTATTGTCTTTGACAGTATCTGAGTTGATTCCCAATCCTCTTCCATATCAAGATGTTTCACCCTCTATTTAATCAATATACACTTTGTGAACCTTGAAACGTTTCTTAGGGGGAAGGGTTTGCAGTTCTTTCTTGTTGTATGCCTCCTCAAGTAACTCGATATCTATGTTGGCTAGGTATTTTTCATCAACAATCATGTCCATATTTCCCCCATTGTTTGTGAATTGATCCACTTCCATGTGAGCTAGGGGATTTGGCTATATTATTTGTTCCATAAATGGCTTTAGAATATCTTTTTCTTTTCCCTTTGCATTGCCTCTATTTTCATGATGGTGTGGGTTTTCCACCTCTTGGGAGTTTAACAATTGGTTTATAATCTCAAAAGAGTTTCTAGTAGATGGATTATTATTTTGTCCTTGGCTTGATTTTTTTGGGTTTGGTTTCTTTTGTCCTCGCACTTGTGTAAAACCATCTTTTTGTTTTCCTTTCTCTTCCTCATATGGATGTGGGGAAGTATTTAGTGGACAGTCCCTAAATAGATGGCCATGCTCATGGCACTTCTGGCAGTGGAAGGGAATATTATCATAATCTATGGTTTGATCCCATTCTTCATCTTGGTATTCAAGGGTTAAAGAACTCGGTAAATCCTTAGGAATGTTCATGTAAACACAATTGTGAGCATATGAGGTGTGCCATGTCTATCATGTGGCTTCTGAGAATTTGAAATATACACTAAGGGTGTTGTTGATGCCTGTTAAAATTTCTTCCAACCAAAATTCTCGAGGGAGAGAGTAGAGGCAGATCCAGACTCATGAAAAATAAAATTATTCTTTTTCTGGGATAAAGTGGTCTGTCGAGAATCGAAGGTATAACCCTGTAGAGTTGAAAAAATGGACCATTTTCGAATACACGATATTTATCCTCAAGATTGAAGAAGATGATTGTGAAAAAACCCTTGGAGCCTGACTGAATATCATAGTGTCCTTTGGGGTTCCACTTAATTTTGATCCACCGGATCAAATCCCACTTGGAGGGCCATAGTTCTAAAAGTTTTCATATTAGAGCGTGCTCCTTCATGAACTGTGTATGTTGTCTCACTCTCGATGAGTTTATTACATACATCGATGTTGTGGTGGTATGTGGGATGCACTTTCTGGGATCCCACATGCGAGTCACTTTTGGATGAGGGGTGTCTGCTTCAACCTCCATTGCCTTGCCAAATATTTGTTCATCCTGAAGAATCTGCTCTCGGAGATGAGGCGACATCTCAAAAGGAGGTCATTAGATCTTTGCTTCTAGTTTTTCGTTGGCCACAACATTACTGTGTGAGGGGGTTTGCACCCCCTCTATCACGATCATGAGAGGGTTTTTAGTTTCCTAACCTGCAATGAAGATATTCTACTTCCAAAGGAAATCAATTGAGGGATTCAGAAGCCCTGATATGCCACAAGCATAAAACCCTAGCTATCGTTAACTCCCCAAAAATACTCAATAATTTATCATATTAAAAATTTTATTACATAAAAATTTAAGGATAAAATGTGGTGTAATAAAGCATAAGAGAGAAAAATAAAATTAAGATATTATACGGAGGTAATCAACTTGAATGTAAAAGATAAAAAATATCTCTCTATTTTGACAAATGTATAGAACAAAAAAAAAGTTGGTTAAAATAGAAACAAATTCTCACGAGCTCCATAGTGAAATTGGGTGTTGGTCACTTCCGAAAACATCATGGGATGAAAAAGTCTACCATCTTTGTGAAACTAAGAGGATGAAAGAGTCTCTCACCTTTGTGACACCAAGAGGGTTGAAAATGAAAAATATTTTTCTTAAAATATCCAACATATACCCAAATTAAATTTCAATTTCAAAATATTTGTCATGCTACCAACCTTCTTAACCTTTAAACTTTGTGAAACTATGATGATCTTGGAATGCTTTTCTTAATGTTATTCTAGCACATAAATAAAAATTCTAAAGAATTTCAAATAATCCCTTCTTAATATTTTATTGGACATTAATCATTATCATCATCAAAATACAATACCCATATTAAAATCAATATTAAAAAAAAGAAAAAAGAAGTAATCTCTTAATTTAAAGAGAAGTTTAAAAATTACTAAAGAATAATTTTTAATATTTCATTTTATGGTTATTAAAAGTAACAACAAGAAAAGTAATCTTCGAATTGAATTTAAGGAGAAGTTTATAAATTAATAAAGAATAAATTTAAATATTTCATTTTAGGGTTATGATTACACTTCTTAAAAAAATGTTTATTGAAAACAATTTATTAAAGAGAGGTTTTGTTGCTATTCTTGAATGCCACGCCACCTGAAATAACCCCTTAGTGGTCCGTAAGGGGGAATGTCATGCCACCTAAAACCCTCTGGTGGTCAGTAAGGGGGAAGACTTTCACTCCTACCACATGCCTCTCGTTCTTAGGTCATTAACCTGTTTTCTTACGTCCTATGAAGACGAGCTCTTAGCTAAATAAGAGAAGAAGTAGAGCTCAATATTATACTCTAAAATATAAGTTTTACTATTTTATGAATTTCATATATTATTTATCTACAAACTCAAGTATATTATGATTAATGGTAAACATTTACACAAATCTATATTTTTATTGTAATTTTTAAAATTAAAATTAAACATATAATTTCATGGTTAATAGTGAAACTGGGAGTTGGTCAATTCCTAAAACGCCATGGGATGAAAGAGTGTGTCACCTTTGTGACCCTAAGAAGGTTGAAGATGAAAAACACTTTCTCTTAGATTGTCGAGCCTATACCCATATTAGATCTCATTTTCAAAATATTGATCACACTACCAACCTTCCTAACCTCTTAACTCAACAAACTTATGGTGATCTTGGAAAACTTCTCTTCCTAACCTCTTAACTCAACAAACTTATGGTGATCTTGGAAAACTTGTCTTAATGCTTTTTGAGCACAGAAACAAAATTCTAAAGAATCACTTACCCTCTTAAGGTCCGATAGACCAATTAAGTCTTAGTGGATGTTAATCATCATCATCATCATCATCAATATCATAAAATTAAAAAAATATAATTTTATTTAAGATCAATTAATATATTTTCAAAAACAATACTTTATGGAAAAATACAATTTTAATATTACTAAGATTTAATTAACAGAATTTTTTTTTTTAATATCTATTAATATCAACTTTAACATCCACAATAACATCTAACCCATAAAAATTTATGTAAACAAATTTCTCATATCCCAATTTTAATATTACTATGATTTAATTAACATAATTAATTTTTTTTATATCTATTAATATCAACTTTAACATCCACAATAACATCTAACCCAAAAAAATCTATTTAAACAAATTTCTCATATCCCTATTCAAGTTAATACACACTTTTTACAATAATGAGTCGTAGTAACATCTAATTAATGCCCACACAAATTCCCATTTTAATATTCTCATTAATGTCCAATCTAGCATCCAGCCGAATGCATACGTTAGGATCTGATACGTGGTCTTAATTTTTTTATGATAACAGCTGTAATTTGGCCATAATTGCCTATAGGTTAATGTTCAATCTTTGTTCTCGATTATGTCCAGGTTAAGATTTGAATTTATTAGGGTTACTTTTTTTTTTGTTTTTTTAATTTATTAGAGTAAATTTAGAGTTTAAAAGCTATTTCATATTAGTATTGATGAATTAGAATTTAAAAACCAATATAATTTTAAGAAATTGGATAATCATAATTAATAAGATAAATTTATATAAGTAAAAAATAATTATATATTATATTTTTATTTGATAATATTTAATACATATAAATATGGTTTTAGTTAAGATAGGAGTAATATCATCAAATATGATAAATATTCTTAAAATATGAAATATAGAGTATTTTATATTATTACTACTTCAAATTTTTTAGGAATATAAGTCTCATATTAATTAAAATTATAATGAAATTACTTTTAATAATCTATTATAATAAATGGTGTTGTTTCTCCCGGATGGGGTGCCACGTAGAACACGCAGGTCAAGTGGCAATGTGACGGGCAGCGCCATAAATAATGGCCACCACCTCCCATCCTCTCACCATTAAAGCTGGGAGGGCGCCCCCGCAATCGTGTCCAGTTGATGAGCCCCCTCAAGCAAGCGAAGGGAACGACACTCTAGAACATTAAGCACTCAGGTTTAATGGCTACCACGATCACAATCAACCTCACCCTTATCAGCTGTTTGAATGGAAAAATGATGTATTTGCAAATCCAATTTGTGGGGTGCTGGAGCAGGGCCAATCTTTCTATCGATGCCTTGACTTTAGCTCAGCTCCTCCACATGCCGAGAGAGCACGAGAAGCCTCACAGAGGCGCGACATGGTATGCTTATGACTCTCACAGGAAGAGGCAGAAGGAATTTGAGCGAGCGTTGGCCCTTGCATCTGCGCGGGCAACCAGGGCAACCAGGGAGCACGGGAGACACAAAATGCCAGCCATGGCATATGTGGAGGAGATGGCTCTGGACAAATCCATCCAGAACTGTCCGGAACACCTAATTTTTTCTATCCCGAACAATTGGAATCCCCCCACGGCTTTTGGAAACGAGATTAAGCTTTCAGATCCTGGAACCTCTCACAGGCATAAGGCAGAAGAACAAGCATATTACTTCACCAATTGCTACGTTCAAGAAGAAGTGTCGAGCGAAGGAGAAGAAACGACAAGCCCAACACGTGAACCACCCCCAGAGACAACAGCTCAATAGTATAATCAGCCTGCAGGCCGGCTTAGCAAAGCCATAGCAGACACAGAGGGAACCCATGCTCAAGGGCCAAATCCCTTCTCGACCGTTCAAGAGGATTGGGAGGACCAACCTCCCTAGCATGATACGAGTTATCTCGAGCTCCTTTTTGAAACTCGTAGTATGGTGGATGACCAGATCTTTAGAGCCATTCAAATCGGCCACCGCCTAGATATGATGTATGTAACACACTCCAGAGTTTCTCCACGACTACAGTTCCCTACCTGCGTGCAAGCCTACACGATTCCAGCAGGATGGCAAAAGAAAGATGATGATGGCGACTGGCCTGGTCAAAAGGTTACATGAATGTTTCTAATTTGCATTTTTTCCTAGCAGTAGATATTAGATATGTCTGTAATGAGGTTGTTAGACACTGGATTGAATGCATTCAGACTGTCCGTCTTGGTTTCCTTCGAGTAGGATGATAGCCTGGCAAATTTTTGCTTGTTTGAAGATAGATGGCAACTTCAAGCCAGCTGTCTCAGCTTCCTCTTAGTAGGCGGGACAGTTGGCGACATTATTAGACTTTGTAAATTTGCACTAGTAATATAAAAACTTCAAAATATGTTTGTAAAAACTTCAAAAAGTCAAACTTTTAGACTAGGCGAAATTGTTATATGAGATCCCCTTTTGTGGGACAAAGGACTAACAAATATATTTATATACAACAATGAATATAACTAACTTTTAATTATGTAATTAAGAAATATATTATATATTCTATTATACAACAATGAAGAAATACATTATTGTATTAAAAAGTGATTTCTAGAACTATATGTGAGGGAGATGAGTAATTCTTTTCATGTTGAATATGGACTTGACACTTGGAATATAAAAAAATTATTAACGAAAGAAAAAAATTCAATGTCAACCAAAATATTTAAATGTCCACCTAGTATGAGGGAGTTGTTGCCTAAGAGGCAATAAATACAATATTTTGATGAGAGAGAGATCCATCTTATTTTGAAATAAGAGATCAAGTCTATAATCCAGAGTTAAGGGGTAGGGCATGCATAAGAAAGATACTCGTTATAGAAAGTGGGTGGGGAGGGTAACAACCATTCCTCCTAATCAACCAAGCTACATCTAATGGAATTAATAATATAATTTTAAGTTTAGGGCCTTTAGATATATATAAATACCTTACCCACTCTTGATTTGAACATATAATTTACAAGGAGGAAACACATGTTCTTAACCATTAGTCCCACTAAAATTATATATTATATTATATAACTAACTTATATATTATGTAAGTAATGAATAAATTATATAATAACGAGTATAACAAATTTATATATCATATAACTAACACAGACACATATATCATTTATTGTGTGTAGATCAACCTAGATAACATTTCTAAGTTTGTATTACATGACATATGTTTTTACTATTTTAATATTTTTCTTAAGAAATCCATTTTAAATTAAAAATTTACTTTAATAATATATATATTTTTTATTGTCAAAATGGTTTCATATATAACCCCACACACACATATATATATATATAATATTAATTATTCAAATCTAAATTAAAAAAATAAAAAATAAATTCACAAAACGGTTAAGCATGTGAAGGAAAGTCAACTGGATAATATATATGCTAATATATTTTCTCAAGTTTCAATTTAACAAAATGTAATTTAAGAAAACATAAAACAACAAATAGCGAATTAATACCCAAAGTGAGCATAATGAGCAAAATCCACATGGAACATTGAATATATATCCTTAGCAATGTCAAATATGTGTTTAATAATGTTCAACAGTAAAAATTCCTGCGGGGCTGCAACTAGGGTTTAGAGCCCTACGACACTGATCTGTGGCACCACATCCATTGCCCCGCTGGGGCTCATGAATCGCAAGGAGGGGGAGCCGCCAGGTGCCTCCTACAGCCAAATCACGGAAAATGGCAATCCCACAGAAGGACCGAAGCGACCGACTTTTGAGCCACCACCAAACCTGCGCACGGAGCTTCTAGAGGAGGGGACTTTCAAAGACCGAGAAATGGATATAGATCCAGGGAAGGAGACTCAAAGACCGAGAAATGGATATAGATCCAGGGAAGGAGACGGCCCCTAGCCGTGCGTCAACACCATGGCTGTTGGGTAAATGTATCCCACAAGTGCCGCAAGCCCCGAAATATGTCATCAGTTCACCGAGGATAGAAGAGCAGAAGCAATATATGAGGGACTCCACCCTAGTGGGTAAATTTCTTGGGCTCTGACCTTCGGAGCGAGATCTGGTCAAATGGATACAATACTGGTTGAAGCCGAGAGGGCATTATGATTTACAGTTGGGCTCCAAGGGCTTCTTCACGATTATCTTCCACAACCTGGAGGATCGCAATCACATCTTTGATGGAGGGCCGTACTTCTACCACTCGGCAGGACTCTTTTTAAAATTCTGGATTGAGAAGTTCATCTCTGAGAAGGAGGACTTTGCCCATGCGTCGATCTGGATTAGAATATACTCCTTGCCCCAGGAGTTCTGGCTTGAAGAGGTTATGGCCGGCATTGGGAACACTATAGGCATCTATGTCAAATCCTCAGAGGCCACTAAGCAGTGGCGCTATACTTCTTACGCGTGAATATGTGTATATCTGAACATAGCCAAGCCACTCCTAGGATCCATCACGTTGGAATATCATGACGAGGACTGGTCTCAAACCATCGACTACGAGCATATCCCATTCCGGTGCAGAAAATGCCATGAGCATGGTCACCTCTTCAGAGACTGCCCACTCAACACAGTGCCAAAAGAAGGGAACCCAGAAAGCAGCAAGGACAAGGACAGATTTATACAACCAGCAGGGAAAAGGCATCAAGGAGGAAGGAAACAACCGGCTCAGGTAAGCAAAGATCCCTCCACTAGTAATAAGTTTTCCATCTTGCAAGACCAACCAGAAAACCCCATAAATCCTGCAAACCCCATGGCCCCTCCTCCAAGAAATGCTCCTCAATCTATCAATCAAGGAACGGATCGGCCAACCGAGGGCAAGGAGCCTGACCTTTCCCCCCCCCGATACTANNNNCCCCCCCCGATACTACTCCTGACCTGCAAGAGACAGATGATGGGGAAGCGGATATGGAGCTAGAAGAGCAAGACCTGGAGGGGGTGGATCTGGAGCACCTGGAGCATGCCTATAGGCAGCAAAAACTCTACACCATACCCAGGGATCAACTACGAAAAGTTCACAAAGTATTCCTCAATTCCTCAGCTAGGTCCTCAGCTCGGGCCAACAAAGGCCTAGGAATCTAGGGCAGTTAATCAAAAAACCCGGCAAAAACCCAGAAAGATGAAAAGAAAAGGGGTAGAAAATCGACCAACAAACTCATACAAGAAATAAGGAATTTTATGGTAAACTCGGGACAAATCAACCTGATTTCGGATAGCTTCCCTCCTCTCCCTAACCCCCTATCATCATGAAGATCATCACTTGGAATATCAGAGGCCTCAATGGACGTAGCAAGCAAAAATTGCTACGGGATCTAATAATGGCTGAAAAACCAGAAATTCTACTTCTACAGGAAACAAAATGTACTTCAGAAGACATTGACAAGCTACTTCCCCACTGCTGGAAACTGGGGAAGGCAGTCTCAATAGATGCCACAAGAACAACAGGTGGTCTGGCCGTTCTGTGGAACACCAATGCAGTGATATTGGACAATTTCATTACCACCAAATGGTATATCACTGCTGATTACAGGCTTATAGGCTCAAATAGGCCTGGACACCTGACCAGTGTCTACGGCCTTGCCAGCCCCAGGGACAAACATGCCTTCCTCGAGAGCCTACAATATGTTGCTAGCCTAGCACGGTACAAAAACTGAACCGTCGGTGGCTACTTCAACATTATTCGCAGCCTGGATGAAAAAAGAGGAGGCTCTCGGCGCCTGGATCGGGATTCCGATGACTTCAATACTCTCATAGACGATCTCCACCTAATTGATCTGGACACCAACAATGGCTTGCACACCTGGAAAAATAGAAGAACCGGTATTCATCAAATTGCCTGCAAGCTAGAAAAATTCCTGATATCTGAATCTCTCATGCTGGACGACACTGCAATGGAATCATCTATCCTAAATTTCTCTGAATCAGACCATTGGCCCTTGCAATTAAGGATGGACATCCCGACCACCCCTGGTAAGAAGCCTTTTAGGTTTGAGAAATTCTGGCTAGACCACCCGAAGTTCCAAGAAAACATCTAGGCCTGGTGGAGGGAGGCAGAGGTACCCCGCGGATCCAAAATGTATCGATTCTAGCAAAAGCTAAAGAACCTCAAGCAAACTCTCAAACTCTGGAACCAGAGCACCTTTGGCAACATTTCTGAGGCTCACAAACAACTGTTGGCACAATTGGAAGGGACTCAGCAGCAGATCAGACTACATGGGATGACAAATGAACTCAAGCCCCAGGAAACTACACTAAATCAGCAGCTAGAAGTCAGGAAAAAGCCAGAAGAGTTATTATGGAAACAGAAATCGCGAGTGCAGTAGCTCCGGGAAGGGGAGCGCAACACCAAATTCTTTCATAGAACTGTTATCCAAAGATGACACTGGCTCCGGGAAGGGGAGCGCAACACCAAATTCTTTCATAGAACTGTTATCCAAAGACGACACTCCAACAATATCACCCATCTCATCTCAGACGATGGGGACACCGTGCACTCCCATAAGGACATGGAAAATATCTTGACAGGCTACTTTCAAAACCTTCTCACAGAACCTCGGGCAGATAGACATGAGGCTATCAACAAGGTCACGCGGCATGTGCCTCCTTTTGTCACCCCAGAGCAAAATGCCGACCTCCTACGGCCAATAACAATAGAGGAAGTGGACCAAGCACTTCAGGAGACTCCCAAGGGCAAGGTTCCTGGCCCCGACGGATTCACAAGCGACTTTTTCCATCACTGTTGGCCGCTAATCAGAACAGAAGTTTGGGAAATTTTAGAGGACTCTCGAGCCACTTGCAAGATTCTCCAAGCTCTCAATGCCACTTTCATAACCTTAGTTCCCAAAGAGGGGCAGGCACATCACCCTAAGCAGTTTAGGCCGATAGCTTTGTGCAATGTCATTTATAAGCTCCTTACAAAGGTGATAGCCAGGAGACTCAAACCCATCTTACCCACAATAATATCCCCGGAGCAATCAGGCTACGTGGAAGGAAGACAAATCCTAGACAGTGTTATCCTTTCTCATGAGGTGATACATTCCCTGCAGAAGATCAAGACCCCAGGTATGCTCCTCAAATTAGACCTCTCTAAAGCTTTTGACAAGATCAACTGGGAATACATGCAAGCAATGCTTCTTGCTTTTGGCTTTGATCAGGGCTGGGTAACATGGATAGTAAATCTAACCTCTTCATCTTTCTTCTCTCTTCTCATCAATGGTGTCCCATCGAAGCCCTTCTCCCCCCTCCAGGGGTATTAGGCAAGGAGATCCCCTCTCTCCATTTATGTTCATTATCCTGGCAGAGGGTCTTAGTAGGTCCATACATGCAGCGATTGAAACCAAACTCCTGACAGGTATTTCCTTGCATAGTATCTCCCCTCCTATCTCGCACATCCAATTTGTTGATGACACCCTCTTGATGGGCAGCCCCACGGTCCGGGAAGCCAACTCCCTCCTGGATATCCTTCAAACCTTCTCTGACGCTTCAGGCCTGGACTGCAACAAGGACAAATCCCAAATCTTTTTTTTCAACACCCCTCCTCTGGTCCAGCATCATATCTCTGGCCTCCTAGGTTTCAACAAAAGCTCCCTTCTGTCCAAATACCTTGGCATCCCCTTGATCGAAAACGCCCTCCAGAATTCCTCCTGGGAGCACCTTTTATCTTCCTTCTTCAAAAATCTCTCCTCTTGGACCTACAGAGCTCTTAATCTTCCCAGCCGCCTGACTCTTCTCCAGGCCATCCTCCAGGCCCTTCCGATCTACTCCTTCTCTGCACTGGATACTCCGAAGTTTGTACTTACCACTATCAAAAGCCTACAAAGAAACTTCATCTGGCAGGGCCTCAATACAGGAAAGAAAACAGCGTTGGTTAGCTGGGACAAACTCTGTCGACCCAAGGAGCAGGGAGGCTGTCGACCCAAGGAGCAGGGAGGCTTGGGCTTGAGAGATCCCTTCATCATGAACAAGGTGTTGAGCGCCAAACTCTGGTGGCAATGGTTAAAAATCCCCAAGGACCTCTGGGCCCGACTATGGACGAAGAAATATGCTCTGAATGTGGCAGAGAAAAACCTAATCCGCTAGAATGAGGATAACCCGGGCTCTTTAATATGGATAGCAGCCAAGTAGAACCGACAACTGGTGACTGACCATGCCTTCTGGGAAATCAGGAATGGGAAAACGACCCTATTTTGGCAAGACTCCTGGCAACAGTGGCCGGTTCTGAGAAAGGAGGAATGGGCCCCTAACATCTGTACCCCAACCACCCGGGCAGGACTGACAAAAGTAGCTGACTACTGGTGGGACACCACCCAGGGGGACACTTGGCACCAGTGGCATCTGGATAGGGAGAGCATTGATATGGAGGCAAGGGTGGATCTAGCTCCTTGGCAAGAAGAGATGGCGAAGCAGAAAATACCCAAAATAGCAGGGGAGGAAATTATGAGATGGGGATACAGACCATAGGGAACCTTTAGCACACGGGAAGCGTACCAGCTCAAGGCTCTTTTAGACCCTCTCCCTAACATGAAAGCGTGGCACAAGCTATGGAGTCTCAAGCACTGGCCAAAAATTACGCTCTTCCTCTGGCTCGTGAATCACTCTAGCATCCTCACCTGGGATAATCTAGCGAAAAGGGGCTTTGCGGGCCCCTCAATATGCCTACTCTGTGGAGAGGCAGAGGAAACAATGAATCATGTTTTCAACTCTTGCCATTACACTGCTCAAATCTGGGATCAAGCAGTGCTTATTATGCGCACCTCAGACCGTTGCCGGGATAGCATCCTTACAACCATCACAAATTGGAGGGCTCAAGCTTTCCAATCCCCCCTCCTCAATCGGGTTTGGCAACTACTACTGGGCTTCATTCTATGACAAACATGGAAATAAAGGAACAGAAGGATCTTCAAAGGTCTGTCCCTACCTTGGCAACATTGCTGGCATCAGTGCTATCGTAACATCCTGGAGACTCTGCCCCTTCAGCCTCGGTCTGTAGAAGACATTAATAGAAACCCAGATGAACTTCCCATCCTCCGGTTCTGGACTCCTCCCTCTGCCCTTTCGGCTCTCCCCTCTCCACCCCAGTCCCATCCCTCCGACAGTCCCTCCTTCTGGTCTCCTCCCCTAGAGGGCTTCCTCAAGATCAATTTTGATGGGGCCTCTAAGGGCAATCCTGGACCTGCAGGTTACGGAATTGTCTTTCACAACCATCAGGGGAACATTCTTCTCATCAGTGCGGGCCCCATAGGCCACTACACTAAAAATGCAGAAGAACTGTGGGGTCTAACCAGGGGATTGTAACTGGCCATTGAAAATAACTTCACCAAGTTAACTGTGGAGGGCGATTCTCTAATCATCATCAACTTGCTGCGGAAAATTTTAAATGGGGCCAGCCCGAAGAGAATATCACCCAGCTGGAGACCCTTGCACGGATTGCAGATTATTTCTAACTCTCTACGATCAAATCTGACCATCATCCATGCTCACGTCAGAAGGAAGGCGAATCAAGTTGTGGATGATATAGCCAATATGGGCATCAGTTGGAGCGAATCAAAACTCCTCTGTAATTCAGCCTTGGAACCTGATCATCCCATTCTCCAGCAATGTATACGCAAAGCTGGGACAACGGATGCTCCCCCGGATGGGGTGATAATGGGTGCCACCTGGAGCATGCAGGAGAATGGCGTTTGCCAATGGGGCACGGAGCCATGTGATGGGCTCGTGCCCCCGTATGCCACCCCCCTGCGGTATTAATGCACTCTTATGGCGATGGGAAAGGTTGTTATTGCACTCGACCTCCGCATTTTGTTATGGCGCTGCTGCTAGTCTCTGTTCATTGTCTTTACTGGTGGTTTGATGGGCTTTCCGTGAG
>CBVK0100184927.1:7407-17986 GCA_900067695.1 Picea abies
ACATAGTATACATACCCATTAATGGAGGATGATGGCATTGGGCCACATACGTCTGAATGAATGAGTTCCAGTACTCCTTCTTCTTTGTTTCCCCTCTTTGGAAAAGGGTTCTTGATATTCTTCCCTTGTGCACATCCATTGCATATGCCTTCTTGATCAACCTTGAGTTTTGGTAAAATTGTGATAGCTTTTCATATGTATGGTAGCGCCTTATAGTTGATGTGAGCTAATCTTCTAGAGTTCACATGGATTCTTCAATAACGTGGGTCATGGTAGCTTCTGAGTGACCCACCTTATTCTTTTCCACTAATGATTGCTTCATTTATGATCTCTCCTTTAGCACGTTGCCTTCTGCAACCTTCACTATAGCTTCCTCATGTGACTTGGAGTAAGGTCAACAAGCAAGAATAATATCCTTCTAATAATATAAAGCAATAGCACGAACAATCATCATAGTAGCTCCTTTAGAGCTATCACTTATAATTTATTTGAAGAAAATATTAAAGGTAAGGAATACAATACGAAATGAGGTCAACACTCTCATAGTGTTGTGACCAAGCATTCTTCCATGGCAATCTGAAACTAACACACGAGGTTTCTCCTTGAGGAGGTGTTAGTCATATTAGGCAAAGTATTTACATCTATATTCTCACATGCTATCAAGTATAATACTTTACGATGATTGCTATCTCAACTAAAGTCATCAGCTTGTCATGTGTACCTTTGAATCTTGATTAATCAAACCTGGAGCCTTGTCCTTAAGAGTGAGTGCTTGCTTTTCTTCCAGGTCTCCTTCACTCAAGTGACGAGTGCTTTCTTTAACCTGTCTATTGTACTAAGACAATATGCTATCTTGACAGAAGGTTAGGTTAGAGGATAATCTTTATGATCAACTTTTAATTCTTCTAATAATTTGATCATAGCTTCAACATGCAACACTGATGAAGATAATTTCATAACAAATAGATGCATATTAGAATAATTACATATGGGTTGCATCATTCCTCTAAATGTGTTGGATCTTGAGATCCTTCTGGATCTATGTCAAGAGATCCCTTCTCCTACAAATATTCTTTAGGGTTTAACCATTAAACATATGTGAGTACATACCTTCGATGACATTTGCAGGTAGTGGCTCCATCTGGTAGCAGCGGTAATCATTACCAACTTTTAAGAAAACTTCAAGGGTGATTGCAACTGGTCTTATGGTTGCAAATTCAACTGATGTTGCAACTGCAACTGATGCTGCAACTGCAACTACAACTTAGGGTTTTATGAGGAAACCCTAATTTTTCAAACTTCAAATTTTGAAATTTTGATCCAGGGGATAGATGCGCTAAGCTGAGGCGAGTTAGCTAGTGCAGTCAGAATTTTGAAAATACAACTTTTACCCCCTCAAACTTGATCTACGGATTTCTTGACTGGTGCTTCTAGTTTTCTGGTACTTCTGGTACTTCTGGTACTTTTGGTACTCTGGTTTTCTAGTTTTCTGGTACTTTGTGAAACTAGGGTTTCACTTTTCGGGAGATCTAGCCACTGAAAAGGTGCGCTCTAAGTGCCAAAATGATCCTTGGGGGAGGGTGCAACTTTATAGGTGTTTAGGGAGATGAAAAGAGTTACTTTTGCAAAACCCTAATTTGCAGGTACTGCAACAGTGACGTTTTTCCTCTTGCAAATTCTACTTCCTTCAGGTTGGCTCTGATACCGTGTTAATGTTTATGCCATTATTACAGTTCTTTTCATTTCAATAGATAAGAGCATCATAATAACAAGATCAATGAGAAATACACATTCACAAGAGACACAACATTTATCCTGGGAAATCCTCTAGGGGAAGAAAACCCATCAAAAACTTCCTTATCATAAATTGCCAATACAATGTTCAAGAGATAACTCAAACCAATACAAATAGTCCTCTCCAAAAGATGCGACACTCTTCTTCTCCTCTCTCCAACTGGTAATTGCAACTTTCCTCATAAGAGAATGAGCAAGTGAGTTGTGTGATAAAGTGAGGTGCTAGCCTCCTATATATACAAGACTGGCACGTGTGAAAGGGTTTCGCTGGCAGGGCCGACCTCTCACTCTGGGTGGGTAAACCCACCTTTAATTTAATTCTAGGTCTCAATAATAAATGCTGGGGCCGACTTCTTATTCTTCCTATTACAATTGTCCGATGACCAATCCGCAAAAGGGGATTTGGTCCTAATACAATTACCAACATGATTAATCCACAATGGGGATTAATCCAAATAATAAAATAACAATAATAATAAGAATACTCTTTGCAGTTACATTATTTCAACACATAAAAGGAATTGATAAAAGGATAAATGATTAGTTTTGTTTCATATAAAAAGGCACAATCATCATATATCAAATAAATGAATCAATAAGGGAATGTTCACCTTTAATGACTTCAAATGCTAAATTTTATAGGGTTTAGTCGACAAAAATCAATTTTCTCACCTTGTGTCTAATGACAAGAATATAAATGATCTTTCTCTGAAACATCCAACAAATAAAACTATTCTCTTGGATAAAAGTGGATTTGTTTGAAGCCTTTCCTTGAGGGTTGTTTGAAAAAAATGTGGCAAGTTCATCCCAAGAAAATTGTTTGAACAAATTGTCATTACCATAATCAACATTGCCATTGGTATCATCATCCTTGTTGTTGCCATGGTCATCGTCATTGTCATCATTATCGTATTCATCATAATTAGTGTATTCGTCATCGTCTTAATCATAATTGTACCAATCATCATCATCAATACCATCATCATCATTGTCAACATTATCATCATTGCCGTTATTGTGATCATCATCATATTGTAATTGTTGTGATCATTGTCATCATCGTCATGATCCTCATCACCATTGTCACCACCAGTAATCAACATTTTAAACATACTACTCCTCCTTATCATCGTCATCATCGTCATTGTCATCATAGTCATTTTCATTGTCATCGTCCTCACCGTAATCAACATTGTCGTCATCGTCATCATCATCATTATCATCATCATTTTTATGTGGGTTATTAAGATTAGGGATAGGAGTTAGGAATATATATATATATATATATATATATATATATATATTATTATTATTATTATTATTATATAATGTATATTAATTATAATATATTATTTATATAATAAATATTATTTGTGTCATAACACAACAAAACATAACATAGAATAACAAAACAAAACATAAAAAACATAAATAAAAATATATGTGATTTATATAATATATAATTTATATATTATATAAAATACATTATATAATATACATCAAAAAAAAAAAATCAAAGCACATAAATCATGCCCCATAACCTCACCTCACTGTGCATGACATTCCTGACAAAAAATAACCTCATGACCTCCCGAATGATAGTGCCCTCGACTAATGCATAACCTCACCTCCAGACTGAGAGTTCCCTTGATCGGTGCATAATCACACCTCTCGAATGAGAGTGATCTCGCGTGAATGCATTGAGAGTGATAGGAGCCTTAGCTCATTAATAAATCTCATGAAATATGAGAATAACCTCACCTTCACGTGACTGAGAGTTCCCTTAATGGTGCGAAAGAGGAGGAGTTAAATCCCGATAGACTACAACATCACTAGCCCTTGCTAGAGCGACAGAGGAGGAGTGACAAAGGAGGAGTGATTGAGAGTTCCCTTGCTAGAGAGACAGAGTAGTCCCTTGCTGGAGAGACAGAGGAGACCCCACCTTGACTGAGAATGATGCCAAAATCAATAAGTTCTTAAAATCCTTTAAAACCCCAAATCATGAATTAAATGTCCTCCAAGGTTTTGTTAAGCCTATTAACCAATTTGAGAAAGATAATATATTTTGGAATCCCTAAACATTTAATCCATTTGTCATCCACTTTCTCAACTAGAGGTTAATATGCTTGGATTTCTATGAACTTTATTTCAAAGACCCCATGACTAATGATTTTGGATAATAGGGGCAGTGGATTTGCATAAACACCAAATGGAAGATCCTATGATCTCAAGAATTGGAGTGTTAGGGATTTTAATCCTGCTAGATTGCAAGTACTTTTTCTGAAAAATCAATTTCCACCATTCCCTTGCTTTGGATACCAGTCTCCATAGAATTTTGGATCTGAATGTTAGGTTCATGATCAAGGGATATTTTTCATCTAATCCTCCTCTCTCATATGACACACTCACTACATTACAATTTAAAAGATGATATTTTTTTTCTTTTTTATTCCCCTCTTACCATAGAAATTTATGGATATCTCTCCCAATATGTTGTATGATTCTAATTGATTCTAGCAAAGAATATCCTTAATAAAAAAGTAAGGTTGATAGAACAAAATTTATCAAAACCACTCTATCTACTAGATTTAACCAAGCATAATTCCACCTTTACCTTTACTCTCCTATGCTACCCTTTACTCTCAATTGCTCCCTCCCTTTTGAAATGTATAGGCCACCTTTACCCTTCTACCATTTCTTCTCCTTGTTTTTAGGAATCATATCCCTTAATGTTTTCCACCTTCTATTATAGTTTCCTTTCCTCAACCCCACTTGTAGTCTCACCTTAGAATCCTCAAAACATGTGTCACATGTTGCCTTGTTTTTTTTCTAACCTAGTGCCATCTTGTTGATGAAGTGAAACAATTTTCTTAACCCAAAACTGAAGGGGAAAATATGCATCCTATGAAAACTCAATGAGGAGGTGTTGATGCTAAAGGTTAAGGAATAAATTATGGTGTGTCCACTTGGATTCTATATTAAGGAAAATGTGAATCAAGATGTTGAGGTTGCTTCTAAGTCATCATGAAAAAAAATAAAAATGGTTGGAAAAGTTAAGGTATGACAGGGATCCTTAATTTGTTCTGAGTACATAATATAATGAGTTTTCTTTAACAAAGAAGCATGGATGATTTTAAGGATTGAAATCTATTTTAAAATGTAGAAACCTTGGAGAATCTTAGTAATCCTTCATATTCCAACTATAAATGTTTGGCGATATTTTTGTAAAAAAAATCAAATTTCTAAGGATTCTATATAATTTGTATAAAATTTTGGCGATTTTTAAGGTAAAATAATTTTATCCTATAGAATTTGGGAGAATCATTTTTAGAATAGTGAATCTTTTTTTGGAAAAACCATGGAAAATTATCCCATGAGCGAAATTTAGCCCCTAAAATCATCCATGCAAAGAAGGTTGGAATCATATAATCTTGCCCCTTCATTTTTTTAAGTAAATACATTCAAGTTTTCCCTTTCTTACAAATTCCCTATGGTTCAATGTTTTCCATGTTTTTTATTGGTGTCATAACCATAAAAATTGGGATTGATTGACCTTTCCTTTTGTTTCTTCTTACATGATTTCCCTAAGACAATTTTTTTTAAAAATCGATATGCTTAGGTTTTGTCTTGTCTTAAAAATTTTGTTGGAGAATCTCTTGGAAGGATCCTATCATTTCTTTTATGATCTGAGCATAGTTTTAAGTATGACTAACAAGGATCTATTCAAGAGAATCATTATCTACCAATTCATATATTGATTCCAGCCTCCTGCTACCTTTCCAAGATATCATAGATTGGATCAACAATTTGAGGATGGAAATTATAGTTTTGAAGCCAATCAATGTCAATTTTGAAAAATATTTAACATATCCTAGATTTATCATTTTTGGGGAAAATCTAAGTTTTACAATTTTCATCTTTTTTGAGTGGTTTTTGGCCCTGGAAACTTTCTAAAATAGGTTCAACATCCCTTCATATTGTAGAGCTAGCTTCAATTTTTATAGCACACTTAAAAATTCCCATTTTTAGCTATGGTTGAGGAAATATGGCTCCAAGAAGTTATGGTTCCCTTCAATCATATACGAAGTAAGAGAGGGTGTGCCTTGATCCAATTGTGTAACTTAGAAAACATGAAGAATATTGAAGATAATAGATATAGTAAAGAGTACAAGGTGGAAATACTCAAGCATATTAAATGTAGGTCCTTAATCATGCAATGTCTAATGGTGTGAGATACAGTGAGGATAAAAATGGAAACCCTTGAAGTGTCTATTTCAAAGAATTTTTTTAAGTCAACCCTGATATTGTTAGTGTGGCAGTATGACACTTTATAGGATTGTCATATGCACCTATAGTCTGTATTTACTATGTACGTCAATGTTTTATCTTCAACCACTATGCATATGTGCCATCCTTGTCTCATATTGAATGAACACCATGCAGGGAAATCTTGTGATTTTAATCATATTTCATCTCATTTGTATTCCATGTCTCATCCCTTCAATTCTACATGGTTTTTTCTTGGACCTAAAACATTATAGAATTTGATTTTTGTATGAGGTCAAGTTAGTGGGAAGTGTTTCACAACTAGACAACATAAGAATCTCACTCCGCCCATTCTAGTATTGGACCAGAAATATCATAAAACACATGTTTAAATCAAGTATTGGTGTTGGGGAAGGATCCTTGCAACACTAAGGAACATAAGGGTCAATATCTACCCAGGCTCTTGAATATGAAAACATTATGAAACACAATCATGTATTGTATCATGTTGAGCACCACCTCAATTGTTTTGTTGCATGTTTAATTGCTAAATTGAAAAATCACCATTTAGGTATGTATAATATTTTGATTATGTCCTCTAGATATTATGGATCTGTTAGTGTAGGTTTATGGTTCACCAATGGATAAATTCTAACATGAATGTATGGTTCACCATATCCATAAGAAAATGGTGGTTCCTTTTCCATCCCCATGCTAACATATTCACCTCATGCCTTCAATGGTGCCTTTCAACTAGAATCAATGGCACATGCCCTCACTAATGTCACCTTACAATTAATATTAGTGCCTTCAATGGCTCCTTTTCAAAATATTGATAATATCACCTCACCATCATCAATGCATTTGATGGTTCCTTTTAACATCATCACTTCATGTCACCTCATGATAATTCCACCTCTAATACCCTCACTAGTTGTAGGCTACCATTTCCAAATTTCACCCTTCCTCATAATAGTTGTTTCCTCTCACCTATGTTTCCTTCACTAGTTCAACCCTACGGTGTTAATATTAAGAGGGAATTTGATGAAACAAGGCTTCATCATATAGACCAAGGTGCAACAACATGTTTTTGAATAAGTGAAGATGTTGAAGCTATGCATTACACCTATTCGTACACTACTATATGTTGCTCATCCTTTTGATATAGAAGATGATGCATATGACTATGGGATAGGTATTTTTCTGACACAACAATGTCATTCCATTGTGTTTTAATTAGAGACATTCAATAATGCAATCCATAACATTCGAAGTTATGATAGAGAAATGTGCTCCATTGCTTAAGTAGTTCACTAGTGGAGACACTATGTATAAGGAAAAAAATTGTTATTCAATCTAACCATAAGCCACTACAGACCTAGAGAAAAATTGAGAACACACCACATATGAAATGGAATTTCTTATAGCAATTCCAATTGGTTATCAAAAATTTACATTGAAGAGATAAAAATGTAGACAATTATTTGAGTCAACCACCAATAACATTCACAGTCATTCTTAACACAAAAAGGTGTGATATACAACACTATCAACAGTTCTACAATACACACATAAATTTTGTGAAAGTTTATGCAACCATTCAATAAGGATGCCACACTACCTACACAAGACTTATTATTAATTCGATTGACTTTCATATGAATAAATATCTTTTGTATTGACTTGATAGGACATGATCACTTGCAAGTGAACCTAGGGATTTTTTTATTTGGTAATCTCATTTCTTGAAGTTGGTTGGGCATTTTTTCACATCAAATATAGTTGCAACTTTACAACAACATTTTTGTTCTCCATGCATGAGGCATGATGTTGAGAACCACCTCAATTTTTTTGTTGCATGTTCGATTGCTAAATTGAGAAATCACCATTTAGGTATGTATAGTATTTTGATTATGTCCTCTAGATATTATGGATCTGTTAGTGTAGGTTTATGGTTCACCAATGGATAAATTATAACATGAATGTATGGTTCACAAATGGATAAATTCTAACATGAATGTATGGTCTTTATCATTGATCTTAGTACTTGTAAAGAAAGATTGCATCTTATTTAGAATTGCAGAACTACTAAATTGAAAATTGCATTTTGAAAAGAATATAATTTATTGAGAATCGAAGTTAGGAATTTGCATTGTGTTCATATTCATTTATTTTATTTGCTGAGTCATAACATCATTAGTTTCACGACCACACCTTTTTGAGTAACAAAGGACACTAAAAGTAACCCTTATAATTTAAAATTGATTAGTAATGATTTTATTTTCTAGGGTGCACAAACTAGCTTAGGATTTAGAGCCTTGGAATAGGATTTTGTGAGTAAAATTCTCCAAGGCTATTAAATCAACATATGTGTTTGACTAAGGGAATGAAGAAATCCATTGTATAATTGGTAATATCAGGAGGCTCCGCTTACACAAGAGTTAAGCACAAGGTCACATGAGGTTGGTTGAAGGGATATCCCCTCGATAACTTCTTAGTGTCAGATATATTTCTGGGGATCTATTCATATATGGGGATATTGCTAGTACCTTTACCTCTGTGAGAGGTGATTCTTTCTAGGTTTCAGGCTTTTTTACCATGTCCATACAGTGGATCTGACTTACGACTGTTCGCATGTGCATCGGTTATGTCGTGGTTTCTTAGTTGCTTGACTTAGGTACCGCATAGGTTACTTGCAGGGGTTATTCTACAGGTACCCTGGGTCAGATAAAGGTCGGACAACACACAACCTTTATGGAGGATTACCTCTTTGGGGGGATCTGACCAACTGGTTGTTAAGCCCACAAGGGCCCTTATAACTGATTATGTTACCTTCGATATTTAGCAGAGGATTCTCAGGCCCCTCTTGGGTGAGGCATACCTACATTAGAGAGGGATTCCCCTTTCAGCCACTTTATCATGTTTGTGTGCATATTGGCCTTTTTGTTATTTTACTTTGGTGTGCTCTTTGATTACTAGTTGGCATTAGGATTTGTTTTTTTTTATATCACGAGTCTTGAGTCATCGTGGAGCCAGACCAGCTTCCCCATAGGTCTCACCATTTGTTATAGTTACCATCGCATTTTGAGTCTTTTCCTTCTAAAATACACAAATTTATCATATGTGGTACATACACCTCCACTTACTAGACTTGTGATCATACAAGGATGAGTACTGAATCGATTCAGAAATATATTGGGAGTCCTTCAACTCCCATACCCACTATAGTCAATGATACTCCTTCGACACCTTCAACCATATGGTTGTAGTGTTGAAGGTTCCTATCATCGCACTTGTGCGCGTGTTCTTGAGACTTGTGATCATATCTCTTACTCAGATGCACAAGGACAACCCGAATGGGAACAATCTATGCAAGATGCAATGAATCATCTTTTGAATAATAATCTAGTATCATTAGCCTAAGGATGATAGGGGATACTTTTTATGATTCTAGATAAGAAATTCCCTACTCAAAGTAGCTATAATGGTGTTCAATAAGTTCCTACCTTGGTCATTGGTAAAATTCCTTGGGCAACCAAACCTTCTAATAAAATTCTCAAAAATAAATTTGTCTACATTATCAATCATAAAATCCTATGTAGGTGCAATTTTTTCCCATTTAGTGAGATAATCAGTTGTAGTAATGATATATCAAAATTTAGAATTGGAGAGTAGGAGGTTTAATATATCCCACAAAGTCAATATCTCATTTCTCAAAAGGTTGTAGATACATTAATGGATTCAAGGGTAGTTCATATCTCCTGTAATGTTTACCTACTTTTTGATAGACATCATAAGTTCTAGCATACTCCTTAGAGCCCTTAAATATAGTTGGCCACCTAAGACCAGCTTGGACAATATTGTGTTCTATTACTTTTCCTCCAACATTCCCTATTGAAACTCCTTGATGACGTTCCCATAGAATATCACTAGTACATATGACCAAATTTGCGATGGTTTTTCGTTAATATTTCCACACATATTTGTCACAATTTCCATGAAAGCTGAGTTTTTTTTTCATCGGAATAATTTCGTCTCTCTATAGACGATCCAGGTGTGCGTGGAAACATCGACAAAATTATCTCTCCACGTGTCACCACCGTCAAGTTCGGTTAACCCTTTGCATCATCCCAATTCCAACGAAATATCATCGCAAGTACAATGAACAACCGTGGCAATTACGATGAAATGTCATCGTAATTGCGATGAAAATTTTTGACAAGTCAAAAACTTACGACGCAGATGTTGTATGTGCGATGAAAAAATATGGAAATTTGCGACGAATACCCGTGGCAATAGAAACGACATTGATTCATCAAGACCAAAGTTATGACGAAGATGCTGCATGTGCGACGAAAAACTGTGGCAACTTCCGATGAAAGTTCGTCGCTATTGGCACGGTGGTCAAAATGCAATTTTTTTTTTGACGAACTATCGTCGATTTTTCGATGATGGCATTAAGTTTTAAAAAAAAAATTACATGAGATATGGTATTACCATATTACATTGTAATATGGTA
>CBVK0100184928.1:0-11928 GCA_900067695.1 Picea abies
AGCTGACAGTGTTACCCACTGGTATCTTCGCAGAAATGATAAGGCTGGTTCGTGATGAGACCCCCTTACCCTTGGCCATGCAACCAAAATTGATTGCCCTGGCGTGGTGACCAGATGATGGAAATGTCATACTGCTGGATACCTATGAACATAATGGGCCGGCTCATGATGAGACCTCCCATCCTCTTGGTTAGGTATTGTTTTATTATTTTTTCTTAGGGTCCCTTTAGTTTCTTATCGAGAGGACTTTTATTCCCTTCTCGGGGATCCCCTGGGTGAAGCATCTCTAGGTTTTATTTCCTATGGATTTTATCTTTTACCAGCTGCTTTTACCCCCTTCTTCCCACAAGACAAAATGTAACCCTCAAAGGTCATCCTAATGGCCGGACTAGGGGAATGGGATGGATGTCCGAGGTATAAGATGTAAATATGATAAAATGGTGGGAGTGGACGATGGCTCTGCAAATCCCCCTTAGTGGCTAACCAAAACCCATGAATATCAACTTGCTAAGTCACCCCATCAATCACCCCAACAATGGTCAAGTGGATTAGTGTAATATCCAAACAGTCATCAGAAATGAAAGGAACCTAATGCATATATAAGAAGGTTATAATGATCAAACATGACAAATACCATGATACCTTGGACCAATTACCTCATGGAGCAAGAGTCCTGTCCGATGCAAGTCCAAGCCGGTGGTGATGGCAGCTGTTGTTGTTGACAGGACAAATCTAGCGAAGAAGAAGAAGGATGGGCCCTCCAGGGCCATGCTCAGGTCAATCCTACTCTCAGTACTCCATGTCTAGGACCTGTGGGCCTCGAGACATGATCTCCTAGTTATCCCTAAATATCGGGAATAACATGTCCAATAGGGAATGAAGTGCCATAGTGATGCAGGAGCATCCACACCTCATCAAGCGAGCCAGCGCGAGGAGAAGGAAAATACAGCTGGACAGTGCCAGCACATATGTTTTTGAAACACCTTGGGAATTGTTGCGCCGCTCTTTCATGAAGCCATTCATAAAGAAGCGCACTTGTATTGTATTGTAGATAGGAAGGCATTTATTAGTTTTAATGCTGTTAGATAGGAATTTATGGTAGATTTGATAGTTGTAGAATTCGAGAGGGCAAATGGAATATAGGCACCCTCCCTTGTACATTGAAATTCATTCAGAGCATAGAGATTCATTCAGGAGCAAGAAGAGAAGAGCAGAGCAGATAACTTGTGGAGAGCCCTCATGTACAGATTGGATTAATAGAAAGAGCTTTTGATTCAGTTTCATGACTGTTGTTGTATCTCTGTGTATATTGCTTATGTGTTCCTGAATGTTCTGTTTCCTTTATATGCATTTACTTTTGAATATGCTGTGCATGTGATTTCATAGGTTTACTGAAGTCTGTGAGAGGAGAGTGAGTCTCAATTGTTTCTTTGTTTGAGCCAGGAGATTCCTGCATAGAGTGCAGCCGAATTCATCCTCATAGAGTGCGTTGATGAGGCTAGACAGTTAAACTCTCATTCTCATCTGCCCAGAAGTTGAATTGGGGTGACAGAGCCGTGTAGGAGAAGTGCAGGCCGAGTTTGGAATCTCAGCAATTAGTCTGAGAAAATGAAGGTGTGGGACTTCTGTTGCAGAGAGTGCACAGAGTCTGAGAGACTCAACACTTCGAGAGTTGTTGAGGCTGAGTATCAGAGTGTGCGCAGAATCTCTGAAGAAATCAGAGGGATCAAGCTCAGGAGGGATAGTTTCCGCCGTGAAGAATTTGGGAACAGACCCAGGAGAAGTTCCAAGCTAGAAGGAGCATTAGAGCAAAGAAATCTCCAAGAAGGAGAATTGATGGACAGGGTTCGCAGAAGGAACTAGCGAAGTCCCGAGGATCGTTGGATCGTGGAGAAGCTGCGCGAGAGTTAAACTATAGGCGCAGGAAGGATCAAAGCCCATCGAGTTTCAAGCTTCGGCTTTTGACGAGGCAAGAGTTTCGTGCTCGTTGGAATCACGAGTAGCGATTTCCCGAAATTACGGGAGCCGTTGATTTCCACGGGACGCGTGTCAAGAGATCCCAGTATATCGGGGTTCGACATTCGGGGTTTTCGACACCCAGGAAAACTTGTATCGTGGATTTGTGATCCACGAAATCTTGAAGTGACGTGGCTGCGTGGGACCCGAAGACGCTAGTGGAGTACATGTGGCGCTATATCGGGGAATCGACACATCGGTGTTCGGAGGTTTGAAGTTCAAAGTGTCGACATTGCAAATAGCGATATCCCGATAGGGAAATCCCCGATATATGGAAGCGTTGACCCGTTGACCCATCGGGGTTCGGGGTTTTGTTTTACATGTGAATTGTGCATGCGCGTTTCGCAATACCGCGAAACCCGATCTCCCGAGAAGCGAAGGGAAGATCGCCGAAGGAGTGCTGTGGGTAGAGGGAACTCCCGAGAGGAGTTGGAAGGGTCTTTGACTCTTCGAGCCCGTGTAAAGGAAGGTCCTGGTGAGAGCGGACGTGCGCACGGGGTGACGTCTACACCAAGTGGTATCAGAGCAGGAGTATCTTTGCTTTTTGTAGCAGAGACAGAGATTCATTATGCCGCCCAGAAGAGAGAGACACTCGCCTGATCGTGAAGACAGGGACGCTCAGAGAAGGGGTAGACCAGCAGGGAATCCGGAGATGGAACGACAGATACGAGATCTCAGGGCGAGACTCGAAGAGATGGAGACCGCCCAAAGGCGTGGAGTCGGCGCTGGAGAGTTCAGCGATTCCGAGGTTGAAGAAGAAGCTGGACATGCAGAAGAAGTCGCAGCAGAAGATGCCTCAACCGAAAGGTTGATTAGAGCCATCTCCAGGATGAGCTCAAAGACAAAAATGGACATTCCCGTTTATGAGGGAAGTCTAAATGTAGAAGAGTTGCTGGATTGGATCCGAGCACTCGAAACCTACTTCGATTATGAAGATATCGAAGAGGACAAGAAGATAAGGCAAGTTGTTACCAAGCTGAAAGGACATGCAGCCTTATGGTGGGACGAGCTGCAAGCAGACATACGTTCCAAGGGGAAATAGAAGATTAAAAGCTGGGACAGGATGATCGCTAAGATGAAAGCGAAATTCATCCCCAGAGATTACCAGATCACTCTGTTCAGGCGAATGCAGAACCTGAGACAGAAACTGATGACGGTGAAGGAGTACACCGAGGAGTTTTATAGACTCAACATTAGAGCAGGTCATCGGGAGAGTGATGACGAGAAGGTGGCGAGATACCTGAATGGTTTAAGGTATGAAATTCAGGATGAGTTAAGCATGGTTACCATCCAAACAGTTGAGGATGCATACCAGATGGCTCTGAAAGCCGAGGAAAAGCTGAGCCGCAAGCAAGGACAGCGAGGGCGAGGCAGGAGTCAGCCCAGAGGCAAGGTAATTACCCAAGATAGAACTCAGAAGCCCAAGGAGGAATGGAAGAGACCTCAGGGAAAGGTTGAGAGAGGTGGAACCTCACAACCAAGGCAGCAATATGCTGAGCTGAGGAGGTAGCATACAGAGCAGGGTGGTGGATATGCTGACGCCAATGCTATTCCTCGTACCTGAGGTAGAGGAAGAGGCCATGGAGGAACCATCACATGTTTTACATGTGGAAAGGACAGACACAAAGCCGTTGACTATCTAGATAGGAAAGTGGACAGAAGTGAAGCTCACATCATTGAGGCGCAGAGGCGTGATGCTGAGAACGAAGATGCAGACAGCGGAAGGTCGCTTGGGATGCATAAGATTCTTTTAACACCTGAGAAAGAGGTGGATAGCTCAGCACAAAGGAGCAGACTGTTCAGAACGGCTTGCACCACCAAGGACAGGAAATGCAAGGTCATAGTTGACAGCGGAAGCACTGATAATATCATTTCGACCGAGATGGTGGAAAAGCTGGAGCTGGAAATGACTAAGCACCCAAGTCCATATAAGGTCTCGTGGTTACACAAAGGACACCGGGTAAGTGTCACTAAACAATGCTTAGTTAAATTCAAGATTGGGAATTATCATGATGAGATTCTGTGTGATGTCATTCCCATGGATGTATGTCATATATTGCTGGGTAGACCATGGCAGTATGACATAAAAGTTGTTCATGACGGGAGGATGAACACATACACCTTGGAGAAGGATGGGAGGTTACATAAATTGCTTCCGATAAAAGATAAAGAAGTGAAGACGGAAGTGAGCAGCGCCATACTTCTCATGAGTGGGAAGGAGCTTCTCACAGAGATGGAGAAGAATGAAGATCCGCAATTCTTTGTTGTCAGGAAACCGAGAATTGTTCTGACAAGCACAAGAGTGGATGACTTGCCAGAGGAGATTCAGGAACTGCTGGGAGAGTTCACTGACATCATCGTGGATGAACTACCTCGTTCGTTGCCACCGATGCAGAGTGTGAGTCATCACATCAATCTCATACCCGGAGAAAGCTTACCGAATAAAGCCGCGTACAGGTTGACACCTCAGGAGAACGAGAAGGTCAAAAGGTAGGTTCAAGATTTGTTGGATAAAGGAATGGTCAGGGAGAGTCTCAGTCTGTGTGTTGTTCCAATAGTATTGAGTCCGAAGAAGGATGGAGGATGGAGAATGTGTACAGACTCCAGGGCTATAAATAAGATCACCATCAGGTACAGATTTCCACTGCCGAGAATGGACGATCTGATGGATTGCCTGAGTGGGGCAAATTACTTTTCGAAGATCGATCTCGAGAGCGGATATCATCAGATTCAGATGAGAGAAGGTGATGAATGGAAGACATCATTCAAAACAAACGAAGGTTTGTACGAATGGCTGGTCATGCCGTTTGGTTTGACAAACGCGCCGAGCACATTCATGAGACTGATGAATGAAGTCCTGAGGGAATTCATTGGCAAATTTGTGGTCGTGTATCTGGACGACATATTAATTTTCAGCAAGACCAAGGCCGAACATTTGGAGCATTTAGCCATTATGATGAGGAGGCTACAGCAGGAGAAGCTGCTGATCAATTTAAAGAAGTGCTCATTCATGCAGACAAAACTCATCTATTTGGGTTTTGTAATCTCGGCGAATGAATTGAAAATGGATCCTGAAAAGGTAGAAGTGATCAGGAATTGGCCATCGCCGAGGAACGTTTTTGAGGTAAGGAGTTTCCATGGATTGGCTAGTTTCTACAGGAAATTCATTCGGAATTTTAGTGGGATTAGTGCTGCAATGATGGACACGGTGAAGAAGCAGCATAAAGTTTTTCATTGGACAGCAGAGGCTGAAAGTAGCTTCAATCTGTTGAAGCGGAAGATTACAGAGCAACCAATTCTGGTGTTGCCTGATTTTAAGAAAACATTTCCAGTGAAATGTGACGCCAGTGGGTATGCTGTAGGAGGGGTCCTGAGTCAGGATGACAGACCTATTGCGTATTACAGCGAGAAGTTGGATGATGCAAAGCTGAAATACTCCACATATGACAAAGAGTTTTATGCCATTATACAGGCATTGAAAAAGTGGAGGCATTACTTGATACCCAAAGAGTTTGTGCTGTACAGTGATAATCATGCATTGCAGTTCGTGAGCCAACAAGATAAGTTGAACCAGAAGCATGCAAAGTGGGTAGAGTACATGCAAAATTTCACATTTGTGATTAAGCACATTTCGGGGACTACTAACAAAGTGGCTGACGCTTTGAGTAGGAAATGTTTATTGCTGCAGGAGTTCACGGTCAAAACCTTGGGTTTTGAAAATATGAAAGATATGTATGTTGGAGATGCAGATTTCGGGGAGGCATACGAAGCAGCTGAGAATCCACTTCTCAGGGATCGGAGTCCGTGGCTGGAATAAATGATCCAGGAAGGATTGCTGTTTAGGGGCAATCAATTGTGCATACCTAATTGCTCCATGAGGGAGAATTTGGTGAGAGAAAAACATAGTGGTGGATTAGCAGGTCATTTTGGGCATGATAAAACATTCGCCAAGCTGAGCGAATCATATTATTGGCTGGGCATGCGAGCAGATGTAAAGCGGTTTGTTGACAGGTGCAGGATATGTCAACATTGGAAGGGCCGAAAGCAGAACACGGGGTTTTATCAGCCATTACCCATACCTAAGAGGCCATGGGAGGCAATCGGTATGGATTTTGTGTTGGGTTTGCCGAGAACACAGCGAGGAGTTGATTCCATATTTGTGGTGGTAGACAGGTTCTCAAAGATGGCACATTTCATTTCGTGTTATAAGACTAGTGATGCGACCCACATCGCAAATTTGTTTTTCAAAGAGATCGTCAGATTGCATGGATTGCCGAGAAGCATAGTCTCGGATCGGGATACAAAATTCATAGGTCACTTTTGGAGGACGCTATTGAAGAAGCTCGGAAATAATTTGGCTTTTAGTTCAGCTTATCATCCGCAGACAGATGGGCAGACCGAGGTGGTCAATAGAAGTCTGGGAGATCTGTTGAGAAGCTTAGTGATGGAGCACCACAGCAGTTGGGACCAGATATTACCACAGGCAAAATTTTCTTACAATGACTCTGTGAATAGGAGTACAGGGAGAAGCCCATTCTAGATTTTGTATGGAACACAACCAAGGGGAGTTTCTGAGCTCAGGGAGTCAGGACAGTCTGAAACTAGCAGCGCTCGTGCAGAAGAATTTGCTGAGGCGATGGAGGAACTTCACACAAAGGTGAAGCAGCGACTGATGGATGAAAATCAAGAGTATAAGCGCAGAGCCGATCAGCGGAAGAGACAGCTTCAGTTTGAATTTGGAGACATGGTACTAGTGCACCTGAGGAAAGAAAGTTCCCAAGGGGAACATATAACAAACTCAAGATGAAGAAAATCGGATCGTGCAAAGTCCTGAAGAAATTCGGGGAGAATGCATATGAGCTTGAGTTGCCGGAAGGCATCGGGATAACTCCGATTTTCAATGTTTCGGATTTATACCCATACAGGGCTGATGAAGCAGAAGCTGGAATTGAGGAACCAGTGGTCCAGTGGCAGAAGCAGATGGCAGCAGCAGAAAAGCCGCAGATGGAGTATATATTGGACAAGCGATTGGGCAAAAAGACCAGAAGAAAGCAGTATTTTGAATACCTGGTGAAGTGGAAGAATCACCCAGTGGAGGATGCCAGCTGGGAGACAGAAGCCATCATACAGAGGCATGGGAAGACCGTGCAGGAGCTCATGGACAGGAGCCCATGAAATCTTTTGAGCCGAGGAGTATGATGCAGGAGCATCCACACCTCATCAAGCGAGCCAGCGCGAGGAGAAGGAAAATACAGCTGGACAGTGCTAGCACATATCTTTTTGAAACACCTTGGGAATTGTTGCGCCACTCATTCATGAAGCCATTCATAAAGAAGCGCACTTGTATTGTATTGTAGATAGTAAGGCATTTATTAGTTTTAATGCTGTTAGATAGGAATTTATTGTAGATTTGATAGTTGTAGAATTCGAGAGGGAAAATGGAATATAGGCACCCTCCCTTGTACATTGAAATTCATTCAGAGCATAGAGATTCATTCAGGAGAAAGAAGAGAAGAGCAGAGCAGAGAACTTGTGGAGAGCCCTCATGTACAGATTGGATTAATAGAAAGAGATTTTGATTCAATTTCATGACTGGTGTTGTATCTCTGTGTATATTGCTTATGTGTTCCTGAATGTTCTGTTTCCTTTATATGCATTTACTTTTGAATATGTTGTGCATGTGATTTCAGAGGTTTACTGAAGTCTGTGAGAAGAGAGTGAGTCTCAATTGTTTCTCTGTTTGAGCCAGGAGATTCCTGCATAGAGTGCAGTCGAATTCATCCGCATAGAGTGCGTTGATGAGGCTAGAAAGTTAAACTCTCATTCTCATCTTCCCAGAAGCTGAATTGGGGTGACATAGCCATGCAGGAGAAGTGCAGGCCGAGTTTGGAATCTCAGCAGTTAGTCTGAGAAAAGGAAGGTGTGGGACTTCTGTTGCAGAGAGTGCACAGAGTCTGAGAGACTCAACACTTCGAGAGTTGTTGAGGCCGAGTATCAGAGTGTGCGCAGAATCTCTAAAGAAATAAGAGGGATCAAGATCAGGAGGGATAGTTTCCGCCGTGAAGAATTTGGGAACAGACCCAGGAGAAGTTCCAAGCTGGAAGGAGTGTTAGAGCAAAGAAATCTCCAAGAAGGAGAATTGACGGACAGGGTTCGCAGAAGGAACTAGCGAAGTCCCGAGGATCGTTGGATCGTGGAGAAGTTGCGCGGGAGTTAAACTATAGGCGCAGGAAGGATCAAAGTTCATCGGGGTTCGGGCTTTGGCTTTTGACAAGGCAAGAGTTTCGTGCTCGTTGGAATCGCGAGTAGCGATTTCCCGAAATTACGGGAGCCGTTGATTTCCACGGGACGCGTGTCGAGAGATCCCAGTATATCGGGGTTCAGCATTCGAGGTTTTCGACACCCAGGAAAACTTGTATCGTGGATTCGCGATCCATAAAATCCCGAAGTGACGTCGCTGCGTGGGACCCGAAGACGCTAGTGGAGTACAGGTGGCGCTATATCGAGGAATCGACACATCAGTGTTTGGAGGTTTGAAGTTCAAAGTGTCGACATCGCAAATAGCGATATCCCGATAGGGAAATCCCCGATATACGGAAGCGTTGACCCGTTGACCCATCGGGGTTCGGGGTTCAGGGTTTTTTTTTACATGTGAATTGTGCATGCGCGTTTCGCGATACCGCGAAACCCGATCTCCCGAGAAGCGAAGGGAAGATTGCCGAAGGAGTGCTGTGGGTAGAGGGAACTCCCGAGAGGAGTTGGAAGGGTCTTTGACTCTTCGGGCCCGTGTAAAGGAAGGTCCTGGTGAGAGCGGACGTGCGCACGGGGTGACGTCTGCACCACATAGATGTTATAGTTTTAATGTTACTTTGGTGACATTTAACATGTGCAAATTATCAATCTTTCAAATACATTTTATTGCAGGGAGATCATCAAATATTGATCTTCAATATTATCGACCACAACCACCTTATATTTCGTAATTTCAATGTTATCAACCATAACCACCTTTTAATAATATTTTTTTAAATCTATTATCAAACATGCATTTTAATGACTTTTGAAACTGGTTTCAAACTTCAAAATTTTTAAAATTCTATTTGTTATAATGATGTTTTGAAACTAAATTAGATGGATGACAAACATTAAAAAATTTTAGACATATTTAATATTTAATATTTTATTTATGATGGATATTGAAATATAATTTTTGTTATTATAATTTTTGGGGTATATTTAATATTCAATATTTTATTTATGATGAATATTAAAATATAATTTTTGTTATTAATATTTTTACCACATATTTAATATTCAATATTTTATTTATGATGGACATTGAAATATATTTTTTATTTATAATGGATATTGAAAATATTTTTTTTTAATAATATTTTTTTAAAATGTTGCATTTCAACTCCATGTTAAACACTAAAAATATTATACATCTTTCTTGTACTTGTAGAAAGAACATCTAACCACAATAAATAAATTGAGCTATATTTATATAAAATCATTTTTGTGAGTAAAAAATAATAACATGAACTAATAACAATGATAGAGAAAGAGAAATTGCATTATTGGCCTTGAGACAAAGAGGTGAAGAACGAAGGAAAGTGAGAGATAAATAAGTCGCGAAAGGAATCTTGAGTGACTTGAAATGGCCGAAAAAAGATGCATCGTGGATAAAGAAGTGGTGATCAAATTGAAATGGCCAGTGGATCACCAAGTCCATAAATCAATTGAAGGTCTTTGGCATGGAGAAATATATGAGAAAAGACAACAAAAATGGGCGTATAGGTAAAGATGAAATCAAATTCAATAGATCCATTGAAAAATTGTTGGTGGTGTCAATTCAATTGCACAATCTAGCTCCAAGTGGTGTTGCATGAATAAAAAATGAGGGTGGGTAAGATTTTGAAAATCACAATACTACACGTTATTTTATTCTTTCTCCATTACATATTTTTATAATTTATTATAATCATTTTTTTTTAAAGTTTGTTATTTAATTTTTTAATTAAAGTTGGTATTTTAAATTAATTGTCAAATCCCAATAGAGCGATGGATTTGGATGGGCTTTTGATGGGCCTTGTTTTGCATGGAAACGCTTAGGTTTGAAGCCTTAATTTATCATGGAAACTCTCAGGTTCGAAACCTGCCCCTATCTAGAGGAGACACCAAAAACATCTGCATGGAAACCCAGATTTGAAACCTCCCTGCTCCTATCGGGAGGAGACACCAAAAACATCTACATGGAAACCCAGATTCAAAACCTCCCTGCTCCTATCGGGAGGAGACACCAAAAAATCCATCCATGATAAGGGTTAGTGTGGCCCAGGCCAAGTGCGATCCTTAGATGATTTTGATGGCTTAGATGCCCCTGTTTCCAAGCCACAAGATAGGGAGATCATTGGGCTAAGTTATCCTCCAAGGTTAATACTGGAACTTTGTTAAAAAGTGGGGTTTATGACTATAGATCAATCCATTAATTCACAAAGTTATATTCAATTGGCCCTTATGTGAAGTAATACCAGGCTTGTGGCTATTGAATTCCATTCAATTCTGTAATACAACCAATGTGGGACTATTGTATAGTCGAGATGTAGGCATAGGCATATTTGAGGTTGGTCTTTTCTGTTACCATGAGTCTACCGGGATTTGGTTTGGTGGGTATCATATTGTTCTCTAGTTTGGATTTCTTGCAATTTAGAGTGTCTTTGTGAGGCTACTCAGTTCTCCTATCTTCCCTTTCAGTTCTTGTTTTCTCTCTTGTTGGTGTGCCTGCATCCGAAGGATTCAAAGTAGGGAGGTGGTGGTTTGTGAAGGCTCTAGAGTCATTTGACTTAGGGGAAAATTTGAAGGAAGTTTGTTCAAAAATTGGTAATTACTCTTTCCTTCTCCACTTTCAGAAATTGGGTTATGTCAAATTATGAATTCTTGTTTTTCCTCTCAAATTTCTCGTGTGTTGGTCGGAGGTTTTCAATTTCTATGTGATTGGGGAAGATTTAGGTATTTTTGTATTTTTATCCATTGTCAAGCTCATTGCTTGCTCTATAGTTGGAAATAGAGTTTTGAATGTTTTTTGGGTATAGGGCTTGTTTGCAATTTCCATGGTATTCAGGTCTACTACACTCGATTTTTGGAAATCATTGGTTAATTTTAGGTATTTGGTTAATTTTTTTGAGCTTCACCCTAAAAGTTTCAAAGGTCGCTACAAGGAAAAGACCCTCTAATGGAGGTTTTTGTGGATGCCCCTATAAAAATAGCCCAAATATTCGTTTATAGTGGATGATACTAGCAGAGGTGAGCGGGCGGAGGTTTTAGCGGATGTTTTTACGCTGATGTTTTTATAAGTACATAATGCACCCGTACATTTTATACAATAGGTGCATCGGTGCCCTCAAAACTAGCGCACCATAGCAGGGTTATTTCAAATAAATAAAAATATTATTCGGTGCGCTACGAAAATAATGACACACCAGGAAATAATGACGCACTGTAACAACATTCTTTAAAAAATATTTGGTGCGTAAGGTAACACTGGAAGCACTGGTGCACTATTAGTAGAGTGCATTGTTATATGGTTAGATTAAAAACATTTACGCACCAATGTAGGATTGTGTCAAAAAATTTATTCTGGTGCACTCCATTGTATCATGTGCACCAGTGCTCCAATATGGAGCACTGTGTTAGGGTTAATTTCCAAATTTATGTTGTGCATTATGTAAAACTGACCGCACTGAGGAATCTATTATTATACCGTACCATGTCATGCTTAAACAAAAAAATTTGCACCATTGTAATTTTTCAAAAAATGTACGATGGTGCGCTATGTAGTAGTAAACGCATCGATGTGCACGCGTGCCCAAAAACATGCGCATCATCCTAGGGTTTTTTTTTTTTTTTTTT
>CBVK0100184930.1:0-17982 GCA_900067695.1 Picea abies
ATTATTATTAATTAATAATTATATTATTAATTATTAATCTGGGAGAATGTCTTCCCGATGTTGTACAAACATCAACATATGGTATATAGACAAGTCTTTTGCTTGGATTTGAGCCTCCTTGTTCAATCTAGCATCCAAAGTTGGGTTAGTTGGCCGCCATCTATAGCCATCAATCGACTTATATATTGTAGAACCCTCCATTTTGTTCCACTTCCAGTCATGCCACTATGCTTGCGATACTTGCAAGTCAAGCTTAAGAAAAGATTGTTAGGGATAAGATTCCTAATTTTTTCCATAATGTGCTTGTCACGTTGGTCAAGTTGAAGTCATCTATGAGAACCAACCAATGCTTCCAATCCCTTTCATGGATATTAAATAGATCTCCAACAATTTTAATGCCTTTCTTGAAGAATTTCTTGGCCTAAAACCAGGTTGAGTATGCTAAAGACTTGCATGATCACTTTTCATCACTCAGGAAATCACTTTTCCAAACCAGTTTATGCTTGACTGCTTCCCATGTTTTCCATATGATCTTGGCTATAAACGTACCTTTCATGATGACTACAGTGGACGTAGGTAGAAGAGTCTGCAGATTAAGGTTGCTCCAAATCCTTTGAACAAAAAGAGCACTAAAAGTGATGCACTTTCTCAAGAGGATTTTCTAGGCTTCGCAAACTTCCATTGCCCTAATGACCTATTTGGCGCATGGCACTTGGGACTATGTGCACATATAGAAATAATTCCCATTCCTCCCCAATGTTTGGGTACACAACAAAGGTTTTGGTTAAATCTACAGAATCCCTTTTCTCCTTTTGAATTGGAATCCCTTTTCTCCTTTTGAATTGGCCCATAAAAAGTTACTAAGCAACTTCTCCGACCATTAGTTATATTTCGTAAAGGGAACCCACCATGAGGAATAGTACACATGAGTGGCACCCAACACTTTGGTGCATATCTGGAACTTGGCAATAAGAAACATAAGCTTGATAATCCACTTGTCAATTTTCTTGGCAAGTCTTTGAAGAAAAGCCTCCCATAGCTCCCCGTGAGATGCATCAAAAGAAAAAAGTACCCTTAATAATTTGATAACCTTAGCACGTGAACCATTCAGGTGCTTCTTTTTGACTCAATCAAATGCCCCGACAATGAGATGCCTTTGATAAGGAAGTGCAAGGACCAAGGGGTAGCTCTTCTAATCAACTTGAAGAGGCCAACTTATTCAAATTTGGCTAGGTTAACAGACAAGCAAGTTGCAACCTCGGCAAACAAATTTTCAACAACAATGAAAAAGGGGCCAAACCCTAGGGCATTAAACATAGCAGTGATGAATAGCATTGAAAATAGCGATGATGAATGACCACTCCACCCTATTATATGCCTTCTCAAAATCAATTTTGATGAACATGGCATCCACTTCCAAGCTTCTAGCCCACTCCATCCCTTCCCAAACAACAATGACATTATTAAAAATATAGTGACCTTTGTTGAAGCCTATTTGCTCATGCCTAATAATCTTCAAGAGAAAATGATTTAATTGCAATACCAAGGCTTTGGCCAATAGCTTGTACAAACCATTCACTAACGTGATTAGAAGCTAGCTAGTAATCAACTCAAGGTCTCCAAGGTTTGGAATAAACTTGATAAACCCCTTGTCAAGGCAACTCCCCGATGATTGGTTCTCTGGAACCTCCCTATACACCTAGAGCAAGTCGAGACCAACAAAATCCCATTTGGCTTTGTAAAATTCACACAAGTAGGCATCTAGACTTGGGGATTTGTCAATTGTTGTCTCTTTTAAGGCTAATGTTAACTCATCCAAATTCAACGCCCAATCACAAAGTCTTTGATGTCTTGGTGACAAATAACATGGAACTACGTTGATGCAGGTATGCACCACCCTTCACTCCTCGATCAACCTTTAGCACTAAAAAACCATCTTGTAGTGGTTCACAAATTCTTTTTCAATGTCTTCTCGATTTGTTATGCACCCCTTAATAATTTTGAGAACTTTCATACATTTTGTTGCCCCTTTTGTTGATAGGGCTTTGAAGAAGGCCTTAGTTGGCCTATTGCTCAACTTAAAGTGATGCAATCTACATTGAATTTGTGCCTCCCAAACTCTATAAGTTTCTTCCACCTTCAAAACATGTCTCAACATGGCTACTTCGGCCTGGGTTTGTTCATTAGAAGAGCTAGGTTGTAGTAGAAGAGCTAGGTTGTAGTCGTCAAGATTGTTGTTACAAATCTTCTATCACAACATTATGCTTCATTCTTCTCACAATGGTGAGTTACTTCTCATAGCCCTAGAAAAAAGTAGTGACTCCATTGATGGCATCCTCCCACCAAATTATCCATCCTCTAGGGCCTTTGGGCAAAGGCATGAAGTTCCAAATGCCATTGATGGATAAAATACACATTGGTTGCTTGAGATGAGAAACATTAAGCATAAATCTACTCTTCGAGAGTTTGATTTTTATGACCCCGCAAGAAATGGAAAAAAAATAAGCTAGTGTTCTAATAGTGTCAACTCTCATACCTTCTTCCATTGTAATCAAAGAAGAAAAAATGATGTTTTATAAGCATGGCTTGGTCAAGCCACTTTAGCACTCTTTCAATACCTTCCTAAAATTGGACTGGGAGAACTACAACTCAAGGGAATCCTAGTGGTGGAATTTGTTGGGGTCGTACAGCTCGCCTTAGGCTTCAAGCCGTTCTGGGTTGTTTGCTCCCTTGGCAGCATTCAAATAGGTAATGATCCCTTTTTATCTTCTTGAATCTCAATATTGTTAAAATCTTTACACAATAGCTATGTAGCTTATAGGAGCTCAATTAGTGAATCCCACGTGGTCGCTCTCTCAGCTGCATCATTTGAGGCATATGTGTTGGTTAGTCCCGAGACTTGGCCATCAAAATCAAACAACGTCAACACCAAGCAATTTGTTAGATCAATACCATGTCTAATGACAGTGGTAGCTCACTTTGAGGAGACCATGGTCGCAATCGCTCCTTTACCTTCAACATGGTTAGTAAAAGAAGCAACAACATTAGGCCATATTACCCGAAGGGCCATTTTCAGAATTAGACCAACTACTTTAGTTTCTAGCAAACACCAAATACCTAGCTTCGAAACAATTTCAAGTACTCTTCGAACATGGATTTGCAACAAGGGTAAATAAGATCTTGAACATTCCATGATACTATCATCATTAGGAAATTCTAACATGAATATTTTTCATGTCTTTACCTCCCGGGCCTGCAAGGGAGTCGAAAACATTTGGAAAGGTCACATTCTGCAACTAGGGCAAGGATCAATCATTTAGGGTTCTATTCATTGGTTTCTTCTGAGGGTCTTCCACATTAGGAGTCGGTTGAGAGTTCAAGCATCGATTTCAAACTTGCAACATGGAAATCCATTGTTTCCTCGACACCCGAGCCCTCAAGAGAAGCTAAAGCATTTGGAGAGGTCACATTCTACAATAGAAGCGAGAACTAATCATTTAGGGTTTTACTCTTTGATTTCTTCAAGAGGCTTCCACGTTAAAACCAACTAAGAGTTAAGGCATGGGTTGGAGACCAAGCCCTACAACAACCACCCCCTTGAAAAAAGGTGCACTAAGAGGCCCAACAAGCTCTTTTCCTACAGTGGGAATCGAAAACTTCTTATGATTCAAGCCAAAGCCAACGATTGGGCTCCACTAAGCTTTTTAGACTTGAGGAGCTTTCCCTTCTTGACTTACCTTCACCCAACTTTCATTATCTATCGAGGGTGAGGCCATAGAGACCTAGCCTTGAATATTCTCAACAGCTTGAGTGTCAAAATTTTCCACCTTGGCCATTAGAGGACAATGCTTGGTTTTGAGGTTTCAACTTTGGAACCTAAAACATGTGTTTGTGAAGTTGATGTACAAAACTAGCTCGCTAATGACTTTGCCACCCTCCCAACTTGGATGCACACAAATACCTTGAGGTCTTTAGACAAACTGACTCTGATGCAAACCCTCTTTTGAGGCTGCGGTTTAAAGAACCTCACAAGCTCATGGCATTTGAAATTACCAATTGGTGCAAAAAAATGTTCTAGGAAATCCCACAACTATATGGGTAACCTTGGGAACTCTACCGAACTGGACAATATAATTCAGTGGCTTCATCTATTGAAAACCTTTAATGCCATTCAATAAGAAAAACCAAGGTATTTTGTAATAGCCATGGATCAGAAAAGACCATTTCATAGCAATGACTTTCTTCCTTAAAATAGAATTGAAAAATGCTAGGCTATGCAAATCCATAATCAGCAATACCAATAAAAAATTCATTATGCGATATTTCATTATCTCATGGACAACCTTCGAGATGAACTTCTGTGGAGCCTTCGATGGCACCATGGTTGCCAGTTTTTCCTCCTTTCAGTAAATGCTAAAAGAGAGCCAATAAATTCGACCCTGACAGAGATCAGGCGCACTCACCACCTATGACATCAGAAAATGGAAAGCCTAGAAAAGCATCTAAAACCTCTCCTCGGTTGTTATCATTCCTTCATGTGACCATTTCTCCCACTATAATGTTCAGAAAAAAAAAATCAATGCATTATGTATAAGAAAAACACTGAGGTTTTGCATATAGAGTTCTTTTTATCCCTTTCAACCCTTAATAAATGGGGTTGAGATGGATCTATGCTTGTCTACTAAGAACATACAAAGAAACAAAGGAAATAGTAATAAAAAACATAACCAAGAATATGATTGACAAGCTTTTACACGGCTAAGAAAATAGTTTTAGTAAAGACTGTATTAATCTCCAGCGACCAGCTTAGTTAATCGATAGTTTTTAGTAATTTTCCTAGAGTATTTTGTACAGTATGTTATCTGTTCGATAATCTAGATAAACTGAATAAATAAACAAAGACGAAACGAAACCCATACAGAATGGTTTAGGCAATTCGCCAAAACGCTAGGCAGGGAACTGTGGTTAGTCTGCAAGGTGGGCATATTTATCTGTGATTCCATTTGAAAATCCTATCCCTCGAAAAGCTTTCATTGAAATATTATCATAGAAATCTTCAAAAGCAGAAATCACATAATAGATGAGTATAAATTGTTCTCCAGGGTCATGCAATGAACACATAATAATGGGTGGGTTTCAACCTTGTGACCTCAAAATTGCAGGAACACGAACAAACAGCTTAGCAATAAGAGGCGAGCGAGAATCTTACCATGATGGGTGTGGCCGTAGGTGTTTCAGGCTGTGCAGCACCCTCGAATGCGGAATGAGGCCTTCTCCCCTGTACAATTTCCAATCCTACGAAAAACCCTCAAAGACCGAAAACCCCAAAAGTCGATGGATTTTAATAATAAAAACCCAAATCGATTTGTGGGTGCTGTATTGGGCGTTGGCGGCCTCGGAATCACCCCCTTTGCTCAAATAAAATGCAGTCCATGTGTGTGAAAAGGAAAGAATATATGGGTAGCAGTGAATACTCTGTTTTTTTTTCAACGTGCATCATTCAATTCTTTGTTATAATTCTTATATTGGAAGGTATGGATTTTGCATGCTGTGGAGAGCACGTTTCCTAATTTTGGAAAAAACTGGAAGCCGTTTTTATCTTGATGGAAACTGTGGAGATCGTTATTTTATAAAAATAATTTGGTTTAAACTTTAAAGTAATAATTTAATTAGTTAAATTAGATGATAAATCGGTGTATATTTTTTTTTATGGGATAAAAGACGTGTATTAATATGGTTAATCAAACGAAAATAAAGGGTTAACTGAAATTATATCATATCATGCTAGTTAAATTAAAGTTATTTAGAGGTAATCAAAGGTGCAATAAAAAAACATAGATATAAATGGTTTATAAACATCCAAATATATATATGTGTGTTTTGCAATGGTTTATAAACATCCAAATATATATATGTGTGTTTTGCAATGTGATTTTATAGTTGGAAGAATGTAAAAGGAAAAGTGTATGATCTACCCAAATTAGTTTCGCTAAAAAATTTTAAGAAGAATTTTTTTAAATATAATATATATATATATATATATATTGTTTATAATATGTGTGTATTTCACTACATTAATGTGGATTTAAATATATGGTAGAAAAAAATTGTAAAACTTAATATTGGCATGTTCTGTATGTTGAAAACATGTACATGAGGGTAATGGTCAAGATAAAGGATTTGTAATATGGGTTGAGATCTTATCACCATAGGGGCAATCAAAGGGGGTAAGCAAGGGCAATGTGGGATGTGTTGATCAAAGGGGGTAAGCAAGGGTAATGTGGGATGTGTTTGAACTATGTGAAGATCTTTTTTACCACTTTGAATTTAAATAGAGACAAGTTTGTTTAGACATTTTTCTAATAGAAAATCTTTAGCATACATATTGATTACATTGATCTATGATGTTGTAACCCTCTAACAAATATAAACATCACTTATAAGTAAAAAGATCGCAAATAACAAATTGAGCTATATAAATAACTAGCATAAATCTATTTTAACTCTAAATGTATAAAGTACCAAGAGGGATAAAAAAGAAATTGAGCTTCAAATTTCTTAGTGCTTAAGAGATTGAGGTTAAGATTAATTTAAGTCAATTTATTTCATTTTTATTATTTTTTTATATTATCCATGGTTTTTCTTTATACTCTTTTTTTTATGATGATAGGGATTACTATCCATTGGAACTAGCTTTAGCATATCAAACCTTGAGAAATCTTATGATTAATTGATTTACTTTAACATTTTGTTTTTCTAATCGAAAAGAATGTAAAGAAACTTTCTTATCTTTTTTTGGTTTTCACGAGTTAACAAGATATGAAGATCATTAGTATTACAAATTTTGTAAAATTGAACCCTCACAAGAACATAAGAAGGGCGTTCTAAGAGAAAGTGACTTTTACCCCTACTTTCTTAGTATCACAAAGATTACACATTCTTTCTTCTATGGTGTTTTAGGTCTTGTCCAATGCCCAATTTCACTATGAAGCTAGTGAGAGTTCATTCTTATTTTAGCAATGTTAATTTTCTTTGTGAAGTTAACAATAGAAGAAAGATCATTTTGGTCTTTTAACTTGATGTTATTGATTTTGTTATAGTACATTAGGTTTCTCTTATTCTCTGTTTCTTCATCACACCATCATTTTTCTTTAAATCTACTCCTCTTGAATATTCTTCTAGTGGATTAGCCAGAAAACAACATCCTTGTGCTATCTTCTCTTAAGCCCTGAGTGACTTTTATTGGATTTCAAAGCAATGCTTGAAAGCATTGTATCATTCATCTTAATTATCTTATGCATGTACACAATGCATCTAATCATGGCCTTATTCTCAATGGTGAAAGCATGACCTCTAACAAGAGAATAGGATATGGGGCATTTCTCTTAATTGTAAGATAATAAACTATAAAGAACTTTTGGATTTACTCAGTTTTCCTCCGGGCCTCTCTAAAAACGATGCAACCCCAATTTTCACAACCATAAAGGATAACTAGAATAGTAACGAGGGTATTGAAGAGTACTTTATTTTTCTCCTAGAACTAGAACTTTGTTTCTTTACAATGGTTCTAAAGACCAAAATGGGCTTTCTACCCTCCATTAATCTTTTTCTCCACACTATAGTTCTAATTTAGTTTTGATGCAAGTCAACTTCATGATTTCTACATATTAACTTGCTCTGAGTTGTCATTGTCATAAGAAAAAATATGGTAAGTGATTTCCTTGGACTTGAGGATCATAGCCTTAGTCTTATCAATTTTCACTGACATACCAATGCATAAGAAAAAATATGGTAAGTGATTTCCTTGGACTTGAGGATCATAACCTTAGTCTTATCAATTTTCACTGACATACCAATGCTAAAACAAAAATCTTTGAGAATTCTTAGTTGTTTTTCAAGTTCGTATGGGCTCCTTGCCAAAAGAACAATATCATTGATGTAAAGAAGAAGAGTGATGCTTATACTAACAGTGCCAGCGCACCCCACTTCTTCCCAACATGGCTCTAGCTTGTCAAAATAAATTCCAAAAATGGTAGGAGACAAAGGACAATCTTGCTTAATGCTTACATTATATAAATTTCTTCTAGACAATGTTCTTTATTCCTAAACTTAGTAGTAACTTCCTCAAACAACCTCATCATTGCAACTCTCAACTCCAAAGGTAATTTTAGATCTTTTAATATCTTCCAACGGTTTTTTCTAAGCACCATATCAAAAGTTTTTTTAAGTCAACAAAGCAGTAAAGGAGATCAATTTTATCATTGCAACATTCCTTTACATAAATTCTAAGAGTAATTTAAGTAGATCATATTTAAATAATAGTTTGTAAAACTAGTTTGTCCTTTGGATCTTTTTCATGATTTTCTAACCATGAGCTACTATTTTTTTTAAAACAATACTATGTATCTTGGATAAAAGAGGGTTAATCATGATGGTTCTTTAATTTGAGGGTTTATTTTTGTTACCACTTTCAAAAAATAGAAGCAATAAGGCTTTCAATCCAAGCTTTATGGAAACTTTATTGACTATTAAATTGAAAAGCCTATGAATGTGAGGGATAATTACATAGTTTCTAATTTTATTATTATGGTAAAAAAATCAATTTTATATTATAAACTTCAATTTTTCCTTTCATTTTAATTTATTAGCATCACGTTACACATTTCATTCAAATTAAGCTATAAAATACACTTTATTTCTCGTGGTGTAATAAAAATAAAATTAGTGTAAATAAGAGATTATTGTAATCATCCACACACTAACAAATTCATATTTTTTTTGGGTGTCACATGGGGCTAGCTCAACCATTTGTCGTTAATGTTGTTGGTTATTTGGCTAGTTTCATGCCAACATGTGTTTGGTTTGAATCCCCCCAAGTGAGGCACACTATTCTACAACGACGAGTTTACTATGAATGCAATCCATGAATGTGGGGAAGTATCCCTTAGGTTTCCCCACAAAGTTTGCCTTAGAGGAAAAACCAAAGGAGTTAGCTCAACTCGATGTCGCCAATATTGTTGGTCATTTGACTAGCTTTGTGCCATCAACTTCTTGGTTTGAATCCCCTTTGGTGAGGTGCACTAGTATACACCAACAAATTTACTAGGTATGCCACCCACAAATGTGGAGAAGCATCCCTTAGGCTTCCTTGTGAGGTTTTCCTTGGAAAAAAAATAATCCCAAGGGGTTATCTTATTTTATTATTATCAATTTTGCTGGGAATCTAGCTAGTTTTTAGCTCATTGGTGAACAATTCTAATCCTCGTAGGTGAGGTGGACTAGTCTACATTGTTGGGTTTACTAGGGATACAATCCACAAATGTTGGGAAGCATTCCTTGGGTTTCCCCGCAAGGTGTTCCTTGGAAGAAAAAGCAAGGGATTGTCTCCAATGTTGTGTTTGGCTAGTTGTATGTGAGCCACTACCTAGTTCAGATATCCTTAAACAAAGCACAATTTAATAAATAATTAAATAAATTCTCATAATTATGAAGAGGTTATTGTTACGAAAATATTCCCTTGCGGACATGTGAACTTTCCCTTGGATTACAGGCCCCTGTTGCAAGACAGAAAAAATCATTTGGACACTACCATTCCTATGAATTCATTTTGATTATCAAAAAAGAGAGGAGAAGGTGAAGTAGGATGTACTTTGTTTACGACGTTTGCCCTCGTTGCTCCAATCCGCGAGCTTGATCCAACTCTCGCCGTAATTCACACTTTAGGGTGCATTTGTTACACACCAAAATGTCACACTTAAGTGTCACCACAACATCTTGACACCATGAAAGAACATTTGTCACAATCCCTAATCAATGTGGAGGAGAAATATATCATATGAAGGTCAAAATACTATGTGCACACGAATTATTCATTATTATTCATAAAAAGAAATTAATTTAGTGTGAGAATCCACCTCACATTTAGTTTCCTAATCTCAAGGGGAAGTTGACAGTCTCATGGATGGTTGAGAGATTTTCTCAAACCAAAATCCTAATTTGGTGGATCTTGAGAGATATTTCCTCCTTAAAATCATTGAGAGATATTTTCTCCCTAAAAATCTTAGAGATCCCATTTTAGTGGATCTAGTGAGTGATCTTCTCCATGGTGGTTAAACTGATGGTTGAAACACTTTACAAATTCTTCAATGCAAGGGTGTTGGAGTTGGAGAACCTGGAAGAACCAGCAAACAATCATCAAACAATATTAATATATGTTCCATTTTTTAGGCAGACATACCTATGCTCGGAATACGAGATGACTCAAAGCACGACCGCCATCCAATACACTATGGATCCATGAAAATACTGACTAAGGACATGGCCACCAGAGATACAATGTGGATCCATACCTCCATGAAATGCATTGATCGCAGCCGCGAAAAATACACAGTGGAGCTACAAGATGACAAAGCATAGCCATGGATCAATACAAAGTGGATCTATGTGACAACATATATATTAGCATGCTCAAATGATCTCCTTCACAGCCTGGGAAAAGCAGATAACAGAATGAACGCCCAACCCAGGGTCTTCGTCCCAATCCCAATGTAGTACGAATCTAGCCATGTGAATAGATGATTTGATGTTGAACATGGTAGAAACCACTTGATTACCGGTCATTGATGTAAACCATTGTTGAACATGGTAGAAACCACTTGATTACCGGTCATTGATGTAAACCATTAACAAGTGCGAGGGAAATCACCAATGATGTCAATGAATCCCAAGGTACCCTAGTACATTCTAGCAAATGAGAATAAATGAGTTGAAGTCGAACATTTGTGGAATCATCCGATCAGAGGTCGATGATGTAAACCTGTTGTCGAAAGTGAGGAGGCATGCCATTGAGGCATGCAGGTCCCAAGGTACTAATTGGTTTCTAAGTCTAATTCTTGGATAATGTGTCGAAGTCGATAGGAAAAGACTCGTCGAAGGAGGGCCTTGATGTATCCCCCATCATCGACATGAAAATGACACAAGAAAGTGATGTAAGATGGTGAATCGAATGAGTATGGAGTGACACATGAAATGGAGATTAGTAGTACTGCATATGAATGGTTTGAAGTGAAACTCCCCTTGAACATGATGAGGCACAACAACTGACTTGGAAACATCAACTTGACGAGTACCAAGAATGTAATGTGACAGCAATAAAAGCACTCTTCAACTGGATGAAAAAGTATGGCGACACATGGAATTGGTATGACTCAGAGACAAGCATATTAACCAATTGTAAGACAAGACGCAAACATGTGCCATGGCCCATGTTCAAGGGCGACAATAGCTGTCATAAAGGATTCCCAAAGACTTGACCCACTTCCTTCAATTTCCCCCCCATCCAGATAGATGAGTACCTCTTTCTTGTTTAACGAGCTCGAGGAGGGTAATACATGCTCGAAATAACTCACCTTCGGTAAGTTCTTCTTCCTTTATTTAACAAACTAGAAGAAGTAAGGGTTTGTTCCCAGATATGCCCTTCAATGTGTAGTTTAGTGAGTCAAGAGAAGGAAAACTCGATGGTTTTTCATGTTTAGAGAGTCTGAAAGGAACTTAAAGGTGACTCCATGGATGACTTTTTCGTAAATTTAGTCTCCCAGGCCCGAAAAAAGTCTAAAACAATACATGGGAGAACTCTTTTAATCATGCTTGATTAGAGTAGTCATTTTTTCGTAATTAGTCTTACGAGGCTGAAAAAGAGATAAACTACCACTCGAAAGACTCCCTTTCAAAACTTTTAACGAGTGTGAAAGGAAGCAAGATCACTCGACAANCTTAAAGGAGACTCCAAAGAGTTCATTTTCCGTATAGCTTTTACGAGTCCGAAAAAGATATAAAAGTGTACTCGATAAACTATTCTCATGTTTTAACAAGCACGAGAAAGAACAAAAACTAAGCTCGTTCCAGAAAGAGTTACTACGTTACAATGGGAATGACCCTTGGACGAGGATCACTTTTGGCGGTGTGTATTTCTAGAGGTAGTTTTCCCCTAACATACGTGATAACAACTAGCGGTTTTGTTTCAGCATGATGTCTAGAGGCTAGAGACCTACCCCCCAAGCGTCATTTCCTCCGACGACTCTTCTTTTTTACTCGTTTAGGTTTCTGGTTACTAATGGAAACATTTTCATGAGGCGGAGGAAAAGAAGGTTTAAGTACTCAATCCAAAGTGAGAATTGATTGTAATGGAGGGGGGTCTATTTCATTTTTTAACGAGCTTGAGAGAGACAATGAACTATGATCGTCGAGACCAGGAACTACCAAAGGATGAGATGAATCGAAGGATTGTCGTACCTGAGTCCAAATCATGTTTAAGGTGGAAAACTTCATGATGGGAGGAGCAAGCAAAGGAAAAACCCCCATGAGGGAGGAATCCTTGAGAAGACCTACACCTATACTCTCAAAACCAGACTATCCTAGAAAAGGGACATTATTCGTTGTGACATTGTTGAGATTTGGAGTTGTATACTCAAGTTGGTCAACCGTGATAATTTTTCCTTGATGGGGAAATCGTAAGATACGAAACACCGAAGATGCGACGACAGTCATTGCATAAAACCAACTACAACCAAGTAACAAATTATAGACCAGGGGTGTGTCGACTATTTTTATATCAACCGAAACTGTCTTACCTTTTAACGTTACAGTGAAAGATTGCAAGAGTCCATGAGTTTTAAAACCATGTCCATCAAACGCTTTCAGGGTGGCAAGGGATGGGGTATGTGTAGGAGAACCAAGAGATCTCCAACAAGGCAAAGACACGACACAAGTTGAGGCTCCCTCATCCAAAACAATATGATGGATGTTCTTTCCACCAACCAAAACTTGAATTTGGAATGCTAAGTGGTGGGAGACTTTCTCCTTAAAATAATCCAGATTAAACGTAATCAGATTCGAATCCCCTAGATCCATAGCTCCAATAGCTGAGAACATGGTTCTACGTTGACTTGGACAATGTTGTAGAACTTCGAGGGTTGACATAGCACAAGGAGCTTGTGCCAAATCTTCAATATTGTTGTAGTTTTGGGCAGCGTAGGAATTTGGATTAAATGTCGTTTTTCGAATTATGCTCTTGGGAGGGCACAACGTTGCGTCATTAATCAACTTCTCAATATGAAGAGGATTGGAAGATGGAGGGAGAGTAGAGTTAGAAGGTTGGTCGACAACCTTCCCTTTAGTCCAATCACCTAGAGGAGTGTCATAGGTATTTGCACGAGTCATGACATTAACCGTTTTAAACATGTACACCTCAAAGGCGCTTGTGGAAGCATCCCCATCGTGGGAATGACTTGTGTTGCCCCCTTGCGGAGGGACAAGATTTTATGTAACCAAATGTTGTTGTTGAACTGGTTGGGAGGTACCCTTCAGATATTTAGCGACAACCTCATAGTGAGGGCAGTCTTTCGTGTAGTGGTCTTCCTCACAAATCATACAAGGAGATTTAGGTTTCCTTATTGGTTGAGTGTCAGCAGACTTAGGATTATACTGCTCATTAGAAGGTTTCTTGTATTTTCCCTTGTTTTTCTTCTTACCTTCTGGTTGTTGAGATGAAGTGTATTGGACTACATTCACCTCAGAGGTTTGAGCAGGATTGGAAGTAGTTGTGGTGTTTGGAACGAAACTAGGTTCTGGAGCAGAGCTTGACAAATCATTCGACGGACGAGGAGCATTAGGGATCAGATCATAAAGTGTGTCGGACTAGGAGTAAACCAAGTCCAAATACTGTGCATGGTTGATATCCTACTCCTCAGTAATTATGTTTCCCATAGTAAAATCACGAGCGATGGGAGGCAAGAGCGACTTTGTAAACCAATCTGCAAGGAGTTGGTCCACAATTGGAGCTTTAATCAACTGTATATGTCATCTTCACTCATGAATATGATCAAAGATGTGGTTGGAAGAGGATTGTCGGAGAGAGGTCAAAAGTTTTGTATCGGTCTCATACCATATAGGCAGTCGAAAATGCGTTAGAAAAGTCATGATAAGAGAGTTAAAGTCGACAAAAGAGTTACGCGGCAGTTCAATGTACCATTTTGTTGCCACACCTGTAAGTGTTCTTTGAAAATGTCAAAGATGAATGGAATCATCCATCAAATAGTTGGAAGAACACCATAAGTGGAAAGTCATAACATGATTTTTAGGATCTTCCCCAGGTTTTCCGTCGAATTTCAGAATGTCAGACGGTAATTTGGCAGGGATAGCGAGCCAAAACAGGGCATGAAGGATGGGATCATTTGTTAAACATGACAGATATGGAATATCTAACGTAGCCAAGAACTGTAGTTATCGGTTAGGTTGCGGATACTGGTGATAACCATATTGCACGGGAACACTAGTAGGGCCATATCCAGATTGTGTTGAGATGACAAAACTAGATGGTCCTCCCATATAAGGTGCCCGAGTTGTCTACCTACATATTAATATTGACCTTATGGTCCCCCCAAGTATGGCGGTGGAAGGGACTGTTGTATCAGAGTCATGGGGATTACAGGTTGATAGGGCAAAGTTCCTTGCAGAGGATTGCCCGCTGGATTGGATTGAGCCCACAAAGGATTCGCAACTCCTAGATATGGATGTCTAAGATACATGACAATGGTAGTAGGGATAGAAGGACTAGCAGGAGTGGTTTTTACCCATGTTTGTTGATGTTGCAACCATGTAGGTTGCCCCCCAGAAAAAAATTTCCTTGCAACTAAAGGTTGACCCCCAGCTGAAGGTTGGCCTCCCATTGAAGATTGACCTCCAGTGTAGGGAGTACTAATCTGTGATGTGTGATATGGAGGTCGAGTAACTTGTGTAACCATGGTTGTGTGAACGGCTGGACTTCTGGCCATTCGAACGATAGGATGACCAAGTAAAGCACTTGGTGTGTGCATATGTGGAAAAAATGAAGCAGGAATATTACTTGAATCATGTGCAAGAGGAGATGAATGCGTAAGTGGTTGGGTCAGGGTTACCTGGGTCACTGATGTTTCTGGTAAAGAAGAAGCACTAGCAGTATCAACTATGAGAGTTGTGGAAAAAGATGAATTCCCAAGTCCTCCAGGAAAATAAAAAAGCAGTGGGTTCATGCCAAAAGATGGTGTAATGGTGGAATCGAGCGGTAAATAATAAGAAGAAAAGGCATCAGAGTATCTCGTATATGGTGGATCAATGAGTGGTAGGCTGAGTGGATCATTAAAAAATGGATTCATGTAAGATGCAAAGATTTATATGAAGGTTGTGATCAGTTCTTCAACGTGTTGGCCACTTCCAGGAGCGACGCTCCCAACTTCAGAAGTGTGATCTACGATCATTGCTTCATAAGAAAGATTATGTTGAGGTTCCCGAGTGTCGGGTTCCATACCTTGTATACTGTGAAAACTTTGATCCTAAGGCCTACTATGAAAGACAAAGAAACACACTCCTATGAAAACTAAACGCAATCAACCAAGCAACAACAAATTTAAGGATCTTTCGAAGACGGGATATCAAGCCGCCAACAAATAAGTGAGAAGTAGCTACCCCGACCTCCACTTAACAACCCTTCTTGGTGTAAGTGACCCTCTCTTTCACGGGATCACCCTCCAAGGGTACCGAGACTCTGATACGACGTCTACCCCAGGTACCGTGGGAATCCCACCAGGGTCAACTCTGTAGGTACCTAGGAAAGGCCACTAAGGTTACCAACTCGCAGTCTGCCTCCGAGGGGGTACAGTCGATAGTGAGGACCAAACGTATGGGAATTATATCAAATTCTAAAGCTCTTCAAGAGAACTGAAGAGAAGTGGACTGGTAGGACTCCATAGGACCTCGAACGGATTCAGAGTTCAAGAAGCGTCGAGACCAAATGGAACCAGTGGTTTCTCAATAAAAACCCCCAATATACGATCTGTCCGCTATGATTGGTTAAGCCTTGGAGGGGTAATCTTCGTTGCTCTCCCGCAAACGACCTCATGTAAGAGGGGGTTCCCGACTATGCTTATATGAAAGTTGGATTTATACGCTCTTTAGTGCTCTATGGTTTGTTTAGTAGTCTTGGACAATTTACTCACTTCACCTAGTCCAAAGACTCTAATCCTAGGCTATTGTTGGTGTGCTAAAACCAAAAAATGTTCTAGTTGATTTTATTAGTGCGTGGTTGGTTTTAATGGCTTTTAACTCAAAGGGTTCACATAGATGAAACTGATGATGTGTAAGAGACTCGACTCCAATAGAATGCAAAAGAATGATATGAATTCTTTCTTTCAATGAATCCTGTGTATGGGAAGGGGAAGAGTTATATTCTTCTTAACACAAGCAAGCACTGAAAATGATGCAACCTTCAATTTTTGGGATCAATACGATGTCAAACTACCAAGTAAATGTTTTTGAAAACCGAAATGCACATGCAAAACTAGCTCTTTTTCCAAACATAAACCAAAGCATACTCCCTAATGAATGCAAAATTTCTTTGTTTGATCAACTATGCAAGGAGATATGCACACTTTTCGCTTCTTAAATTTCAGGTAAAAGAGATCTAAGTTTAATACAAAGAACTACGAGGCAAAAAACAATCAAACAAGGTGCACTCAAAGTGATGAGAACTGAAAGAAAACAAGTAGGAGATAACATGTTCAATCAAGAACTCGATGATGCAAAAGAGAAAAAAGACAAACACTCACGAAAATCCTCAAATGATGAGCAACAAGAAACATAAATCAAGCGAGGTTTTCATAAGAGTCTTAATCATCTAGAGAAGTGAGTTGTTTCTAATGAAGACAAAAAGGCTCAATACCAAGAAACCTTTGCAAACCCTAGTTGATGAACAATCCTAAACATCCAAGCAATCTAAAAGCTTTACAAGACGAAGAGCAGACAAACTCAAAGGCAGAAAGAACAAAGGGATCCTAGTTAACCCAAGGGGACCACAACTAAGAGAAAATTTGCAAACTCAAAGGATAAACATAAATGAATGATAAATGTCAAACTCTCAGCAAAACAAAGTCAAAGATAATCAAGGGTCTCTGAGCAAAAATCCCTTCAGGATTAGACTAAGAAAAAGCAAGTAGAAAGGGGAAGAAAACCCTAGAAAAGGATGCAAGCGCTCATGTTTTCAAAGGGACAGAGTGCATCATCACTTTGGTATACACTACATGGGAGCGCTAATCCTAGATCAACGCCTTGGTGTACATAGTAGACGAGCGCTACCCTGCCCAAAAACTTAAAAAGAAGTCTAAAAACTCAAAAAATTTAGTGAAAGACCCTGTGATATCTGCACCGAGGAAGAGAGAAAGGGGACTAGATCATAAACAAGCAACAAACAAGATCTAAAGGTGGCAAAAAGCTTAGACGATCCAAGGAAATAAGGAAAGACAATTCAATGTCCTTCCCTAGTGAAGTCGCCAATTTCTATTATGGAAATATTTCCCCGCGGATAGGTGAACTTTTCCTTGGATTACAGACCCCTATACCAAGACAGAAAAAATCATTTGGACACTACCATTCCTATGAATTCATGTTGCTTATCGAAAAAGAGAGGAGAAGGTGAAGTAGAATGTACTTTGTTTACAACGTTTGTCCTTGTTGCTCCAATCCGTGAGCTTGATCCAACTCCCGAGGCAAATCAATACCTGCAATGAACATAAAAAAACAAGCGACTTCCTTCTACTCTAATGGATTAGGCAAAACAAATTCATCTATGCAAATCAAATTAAACACAGACAAGCACATGAAACCACATAATAGAAGGAAATAGGCCAAGTATATTATATGAGAACCAAGAAAACTTACAGACCACGAATGATGTCAGTTGCAACTTCTCCAAGCTCTCCTCGTCCAACCCTTGCATGAATCCCAAGATCATAAGTTTGATATATGAAAACTCCTCCTCTTCATCATGGAAATCCCTCATTATATAGGATTTGGAGCCTTAACCACCATGGAGAAGATCACTCACTAGATCCACTAAAATGGAATCTCCAAGATTTTTAGGGAGAAAATATCTCTCAAGGATTTTAAGGAGGA
>CBVK0100184931.1:0-17850 GCA_900067695.1 Picea abies
TTTATGGGTTTCCTCGTGAAAATCTGTCTCTGTGTGTATTTTATGTGTGAATGATGATCTTTACTCGTACTGTCCATATGCTGTATGTTTCTTGATAACACATGAAGAAATATTAATAATTGTTAAGAAGGTGTAAAATTGTTTAAGCTTATAAACAACTGATTCACCCCCCCCCTCTCAGTTGTATTAGTATTTCCAACAACAAAAACCTCCGAAAGGCAAAAAGAAAGTTGGACTAAGTTTTCCTGTTGAAAAAGAATTAAGGTAAAATTCAATCAAAACACAAAGGAAGAGAGTACTCTGCTTCTACGGTAACTCTTCACACTATTTTCATCACTCCCTACTCTTTATCCTTTGCGGGTAATCTTGATTTTTGTTTTCTGGGAGAACTCTTACTTTCGTTTCTGGGAGACTAAAGGTGTAGAAGGATACGATATACGTTTACCTCACAGAATTTCGAAAGCCCAAGGACTTAGGAATTTTACACGCACAGAAGAGCACAAAGGATAAAATTTTCTGTATAAGGTAAATTCTATAATATTCACTTAGAGCCTCTTTTAATCAATGCATTAAACATCAACAGTACTAGATCTGTGCATCTATGTAAATACATGATTAAGAATATCATTCCATCGGAGAATTGTCATTATAAATGATGTTCCGAGGGATCTAAGTTTGATTTCCTGGGGATTTATCTACAGAGAGGATCTACCTCATTGTCGTTAATCTCCTCCTTTCCTTACTTATAGAAATATAATTACAGATTTCCTTCACATATATTCCCCACAACAAACAAAAATGGAAAACGTTACAGTTCCAATTTAATCAATACAATGCATCAGAAAAATAATTCAGACAGAGAATGGACATTATTCCAGTTCAGATTTAATATGACATCAAAATAAAAACATAGCCATTCAAAATCGAGAGGGATAGATCAACATATCTGAATCCAATCCGTAGGAAGACAAAGGGAACACCCACGTTCCTCCCAACCATAGAACATGGAAGCCAAGGTCACTTGCCTGATTCACCCCCTAGCCTGACTATGAATCCATGAGGGCGAACTTGGAAACTCCTCCTCAACAATGTCCTTCAATTCCAACAAGTTATCCTCTGCCCCACACTTACTCAACAGTGCTCATAACATCAAGACAAATCTATTTTCAGCAGGCTCCCCTTGCCTCACACTCAATCCACAGTGTTCATAACAACAAGAGAGCTCAAAAATCTTTTCCCCGCATACTTGGTAGCGTCCTGCCTCCTCACATATGCTATATTATCCATTTTTTTTGCCGAGGTCTTTTCCCTCCTTTGGGGATTTTCACAACTTTCTTAATCCATGATTTTTAGGGGCTTCCAGTGGCCAACTCTCTAATTTTCCACTTGTAATAATCAACCCAGAGGCAGTTCCAACTTGTTCCCCACTCATGGAGTCATGGTCAACTGATTTTTATCACGACTGTTCCATTTGTCCTCCTGCAGTTAATATAAATATTCTGTTGTGATACAAATGTCATAGTCAAATAGTTAGTTGAGTCCAAACAGATCTTTGCCCAAAAATCACAATAATTAAATACAATTATTAAATTTGAAATTCAGAATTGCCATAAATGGAAAAAAAATTCCAGATTTGAATTTGCCAAAAACGAAAATAAATTTCCGACACACAAAAATAAAAATATTTTATTTTTGGGGGATGTCACATCCTTTCCCCCTTCATTAAAACACTATCCTCAATGTTCATTCCTTTCCTGGAACAAAATTGGATGAGATTTCCGCAAATCTCCCTCAAATTCCCAAGTGGTCTCCTCAGGACTAAAGTGCTTCCATTGCACCTTTACCTGAGCGACGAATCTGTTTCGAAGTGCTATTTATCTCCAGTCCAGAATGCGCAAGGGTTACACTTGGAACTCGCCCTCGGGTTCCACCTGCACCAAGTTCTAATCAATCATATGAGTAGGGTCATGAATATACTTTTTCAACAAAGAAACATGAAATACATTATGAATTCTTAGATTAGCTGGGAGTGCAAGTTGATATGCTACAGGTCCAATTCGAGCTAGTATCTCGAAGGGCCCATAAAACTTGGGTGCCATCTTGGCACAGTTCCCCAACTTTAGTGAGCTCTTTCAGGCTTTGACCTTCAAATAAACATGGTCTCCCACTTGAAATTCCAAGTGTCTTCTTTTCTGATCTGCATAGGTCTTTTGTCTGTCCTATGCTTCTTTCAAGTTTTGTTGTACTTTCTTTACCATGTTCTCCATTTCTTGGAGCATCTCTGGTCCAACCATGAGTCTGTCAGCTGGGTTATCCCAGCTAATTGGAGTTGTACACTTTCTGCCGTACAATATTTCGAAAGGGCTCAACTTAGCCGAAGTTTGGTACCCATTGTTATATGCAAATTCTACCAAGTGTAGGTAGCCTTCCCACTTGTTTGGATTTGTTCTTACATACATGCAGATCATATCCTCTATGATTTGATTTGTCCTTTTGGTCCGTCCATCCGTTTGCGGATGATAACTTGTACTGAAATTCAAATTAGTATTTAGCCCCGCAAACAATTCCTTCCAAAAAGAGGATGTGAATTTTACGTCTCTATCTGAAATCACCATTTTAGGAATACCATGCAGTCTAAAAATTTCTTTCATGAATATTTCAGCAATGTTAATAGCTTTAAAAGTAGACTTTACAGGAATAAAGTGTGCAGACTTACTGAGTTTATCAATTACAACCATGATTGAATCATTATGTTTCTGAGTTTTAGGCAAACCTGTTATAAAGTCCAGCAATATGGTCTCCCATTTCCATTCTAGTACTGGTAATGGCTGTAATAGGTTGGCTGGATGTTGGTGTTCGACCTTAACCTTCTGACAATCTTGGCACCTAGCCAAGTACTCTGCTACTTCACCCTTCATATTAGGCCAGTAAAATAGTTTTCTGAGTGTTGTTATTGTTTTCTGGTAACCTGGATGGCTAGGGTATGGTTTCTTATGCACTTCGTCTAAAATAGTAAATTTTAGCTCTGTTGAATCTGGTATGTAAAGTCTGTTTTTAAATCTTAATAGTCCCTTCTTGTCGATACGTATATCTGGTTTATCTGACTTTGCGATACTATTTTGAAATTCTGCCATTATCTTAGTGTAATTTCCATCGTTGATACCTGTCGTCCTTAGGAATTTTACACGCACAGAAGGGCACAAAGGATATTTTTTTTTGTATAAGGTAAATTCTATAATATTCACTTAGAGCCTCTTTTAATCAATGCATTAAACGTCAACAGTACTAGATCTGTGCATCTATGTAAATACATGATTAAGAATATCATTCCGGTCATTATAAATGATGTTCCGAGGGATCTGAGTTTGGTTTCCTGGGGATTTATCTACAGAGAGGATCTGCCTCATTGTCGTTAATCTCCTCCTTTCCTTCCTTAATTATAGAAATATAATTACAGATTTCCTTCACATATATTCCCCACAACAAACAAAAATGGAAAACGTTACAGTTTTGATTTAATCAATACAATGCATCAGAAAAATAATTCAGACAGAGAATGGACATCATTCCAGTTCGGATTTAATATGACATCGAAATAAAAACATAGGCATTCAAAATAGAGAGGGGTAGATCAACATATCTGAATCCAATCCGCAGGAAGACAAAGGGAACAACCACATTCCTCCCAACCGTAGAACAGGGCAGCCAAGGTCACTTGCCCGATTCACCCCCTAGCCTGACCATGAATCCATGAGGGCGAACTTGGAAACTCCTCCTCAACAATGTCCTTCAATTCCAACAAGTTATCCTCTGCCTCACACTTACTCAACAGTGCTCATAACAACAAGACAAATCTATTTTCAGCAGGCTTCCCTTACCTCACACTCAATCCGTAGTGTTCATAACAGCAAGAGAGCTCAAAAATCTTTTCCCCGCATACTTTACAACGTCCTGCCTCCTCACATATGCTATATTATCCATTTTTTTTGCCCAGGTCTTTTCCCTCCTTTGGGGATTTTCACAACTTTCTTAATCCCTGATTTTCAGGGGCTACCCGTGGCCAAATATTTGATTTTCCACTTGTAATAATCAGACCAGAGGCAGTTCCAACTTGTTCCCCACTCATGGAGTCATGATCAATTGATTTTTAACATGGCTGTTCCATTTGTACTCCTGTAGTTAATATAAATATTCTGTTGTGATACAAGTGTCATAGTCAAATAGTTAGTTGAGTCCAAATAGATCTCTGCCCAACAATCACAATAATTAAATACAATTATTAAATTCGAAATTCGAAATTCGGAATTGCCATAAATGGCAAAAAAATTTCAGATTCGAATTTTCCAAAAATGGAAATAAATTTCCAGCACACAAAAATAAAAATATTTTATTTTTGGGGGATGTCACATGAGTGTTTTTTATATTTCATATGTGACATATGAATGGTATATTATGATGATTTTTTATCACTGACATGTTTCGTTGATGGATGAATGCTGACGATAACTTGCTAACCAGACTCACATTTGGAGTAAAGGGGTCACGCACGACAACCAGAGATATTGAGGGAGAGGTGTCGAAGAAACCCTGCTACAACCTACTAGCACTCCCATCGTGGCTTGAATTGTAGGTTAACAATTACCTAGTTTGAGAGGTCCAAGATGCCGTGAGGGCAGACTGTGACAGTCGCTCCTGATGATTCTAAGGGGCGTGCAATAAGGCAGGGTCCTTATTCCTTAGAGGCCCATAGTCTCCCACAAGACCGTCTGACGGAGTTTTGACTACAAAGGTTAGACGTCTACCAAAATCAGTGAAAAGGTGAGTGACACCCTTGGAGCATGTAGTGCGTATTAAAGGGCATGTCGCATAACTAGAAAATGAATAAAGGTAAGTGGCACCCTTGGAGCACATAGTGCATCTTGAAGGGAAGGTTGCGAAGTTTAAAAACAAGTGATTCAATGAACCTAGGTGCCTATAAAACAATATCTTACCTTGAATTTTTCAGCCTTAAATTAATTATGAATTAGTAAAGTTTATTAAATTATAACCTCTCCCTTAAAAATATTGCTAAGCTGCCCGCACGGGTGTAGACAGATTGGCAAGTGTCGTGTAAATGGAAGGAAATTTGTAAAATGAGGTTTCATGTTTGATTCTCACTCGGATTTACTCGTGAGCCATTCTTGCGGGCTGGGTGGTTGCACTTGGGGTTATAGTGGTATCTGACGAGTATCGACCCCGTGTCATGCAAGTATGATAACCGTTAGTTGCCAATTCCCCCAGTATAAAAAAAATAAAAAATTATTGCTAAGCCTAGTTGAATTTGAAGCCTAGGTCTAAGTAGGATAAGAGGACTAAAATTTAATTTAAACAATTAAAAAGGGGGGATGAAGAAAAGAAAAAGGAAAAATAGATATCTAAATTTTATAATTTTAAAGGAAGATTAAATTACCTAAAGATTTAATTGTTGTCTTTGTGCAAAACTTGCTAAATTCGAACTTAGTTTAAAAGGGGGAAAATTTAAATACAAAAGGAATGCGGAACATAGAAAAAAATCTAGTCGAGAAAAATTTCCTAAAATGAACTCAACTAAACTTTAAGAAGGGTGTCAATCATTAAAGGAAATGGAGGGAATAAAGGGACAACAATGAGCGTTTTTAGGAACGTGTTTAGGAGGTTGAGGGAAATTTGACAATTTAATTAAACAAATTAAGTGAATTTCTGGTGCAACTAAGGGATTGGGTGACAAGTGTACGGGGGGGAATATTTCCTAATTACTTATAAGTAAAACTAATTTAATGTGCAAATGGAAAGGTCACGAAGAGGAAATCTATAAACTAAATGACATAGAGGGAGGAAGGATCACTTTTGGCTAGCGTAAGGTTATGCTGTCGGATTTTACTTGACTGAATTTTTCTTGTGGGAGTTGGGATGCCCAACTTGGATAGGAGTGGTAGCTCGACCTTGCAAGGTGAGTTGGGCGCTATCTTATTCACTGGTTGTGTGTTTGTCCACTTTGCAGCTTGGGGGGCTTAGGGGGAAGAAGAGTACCCCTAGCGTTGGCTGGGAGGTACCGGTGAGGTCTTAGCGGTTAGCAAGGAAGGAGTTGGACGGAGCATAAGCGCGGGACAACAACTCAGATTCTTCACCCTTCGGTTACAATACACATGTCTTTAGTTTATGTGTAATTTAGTTAAATGTTTTATATGTGAATTTATATGTTTATGAATTGAAATGGTTTCTATATAGTAGGGTATTCTTGTTTTATTTGGTTGAAAAAAATATTTAAATGGATTTTCCTTCTGGACTGAAATTCATCCGATGTCTCCTTCCCATTTCCCATGTTCCAATTTAAATGTTTGATCCTTGACTGTAATACCATCCTGCTGCATTGAGGAAAGGATATGGCTCTGCACGCTCATACCTAGTTCATTTTTTGTTGGTTATCCTTTTCCCAAGTAATTTCGCTCAGCCTCTCCCTCTCGTGTTCTGTCCATCCCTTCATCCCTGCGATCTGGGCGTTTTTTCTCTCGAACCCTCTAGTGGTTTAACCACTCACACATTGTTGAATATGCCTAGGGCATTGCCCATTTCTCACTTCCAGTGCCCATTCTTCTGAGCATAGTGTGTCACTCTCCTTAGCATCAGGAGCAAACCGTATGGTGAAAATCGCCCAACGATTTCTCTCCTCACCAGGCATTGCATAGATCTCCCTTGTGCTTTACTCTTACTTCGCCCATCATTCACCTGGTGTCTCTGTGTGTCCATTGCATGATCTATTATCATCCTTTCTCCTATGCATTGTTGAGGGACGTCCAGACAGAACCCCCAAGAAATACTTCCCTTCTCTCTGCGTATTGGCCAACCATAACCCTCGCGCTTGGTCGCGTTTCACAGAAGTTTTGGGCGTCGTACGCTACCCAACTAGTAAAGCCTATGATGTGGTCCACATGATGAGTACTATCTCTAGTTGCAACTCTGTTCATGATGGGATTCCTTGCTAGCATGTAGAAAACAATCCCAAAATTGAGCGGTTATCTCTGTGCTTTTCCTTGATTTTTGTGGTATTTAATGGGTAAACGATTGGGGAATGCATCTTTAGCTAGGCATTCATAAAACCTATGTGTTCATCTGCTATCCCTTCCTTTAGGCGTAACCCTTCCTCAAGTTGTTCGATACTTGTATTGAATTTGTTTCCCTTCCAGAAATTTTACCGCTTCAAGGTCCGGATAGAGGGATAGATCGAGTGTCGGATCTGGGACCGAACAGAGTGCCGGATTAGAAGGCGCCCTATTTAATGACTAACTGGTGATGTGAAACTCTTGTTTGGGTCTTTGTCCTTAACTCCTTGTGCAAAATTTAGCTGGGAAATATCGTGATATTTTACCCATGCTCTGTACAGTTCTGAAGATTTTAACTGTCTTAAGGAACCCATATTCGTTTCTTACCTTGTTGAGAACTTGGTTTATTTTTGTTCTGATCTTAGGGAGTTATCATTAATGTATAATCTGGAATAAATTCATGGTGCATTCTTGAACTCCCAGCTTGGTATAATTTAATTTCACCCTGAACTCGTTTTCCCTTGGTGTTTTATCTTTGGATTTCTCTCTGCGTTGGACACTTGAAATCACCCAGATCTTGTTTCTTCCTAGCGATTGTATTCCTTGTCTTATTTATGAGTATGGCAGTTTTATCCATCTTTTACCATTTGCTTAGCAACCTTTATCTCTGTGTGTTGACTGTGAACCTCTATGTTGTAATCCCTTAATCGTTGATTATTCGATGTCGGTCAAGTATCCTCCGTTTTCCTGTTGCCGAGTAACGTTCTATCTAGAGGATTTATTGAAAAATTTTGTATGCATACACCTCAAGAATTCTCTTTTATGCTTGTGGGAACTCTTTAAAAATCATTTTAAATTATATAGGAATCTCGTGGTATGTTCGTAAGAGTCTCTTCGTTGGCACTCCTTGAGTTTCCCTCACCTTAACCTCTGCCTTGGGCTACAAATCCTACCCACACCAATTTCTTGTTGCTGATATTCTTTTTATTTCGAAATTTTTGTTATCAGAATGGTTCTGTAATAGGGTCTAGATGGAGGACCGGATGAAGGTCTGGATGGAGAACCGGATTAAGGATCAGACTAAAAACTAAATTGTTTTTGCACAAGTTCAGTGGTTGGAATAATTCCAGAACTCTACCTTGGGATTCTTAAGTTCTGATTCTAGCTTAACATCTAATTATCTAATAATTGTTACAGATGATTGGTCATATTTAATCCCTTTAATGAATTTGAGAAAAGTAATTCACTCTTAGTTATGTAAGAATAAGTTATGATCTTCCTTGAATTTCTTTAATGGATATGTAATCTGTCGAATTCTTATTTATTACCTACGCTGAATTTATCAGTTTTATAATTGGGTACATGATGAAGGGTAGCTTGTTAAATCATTGTATTGTTTAAGCATGTCTGATCTCCTTTTATGCTTGGTTGTATATGTAAGGTAACATGATGTCCTTCATGACGGGCGATGATTGATCTTATTACGAATCCCTTAGACATGATTTTAGCTTAGACTCGTTGATTGTATTACGCTTATGATTCTTAATTTTTATATAGATCTGCCTTGTATGAATTCCACTTAACCATTACCTGAAGGACGGATAGAGTAGATTAGATTAGACCCGACACTATGATTAATTGTATAGATATTAACTCATGATTTTTCTTATGAGACGTATTGAGCAATTTATGGTTTATGTTGTGACGTGTCATTATTAAAAAAATGCTTTGGTTATGGGCAGTTGGTTATTATGTTAATGCATTGATATATGTATCGTTATTCACTGCCATGTTGTGCCATCTTATGTCGTGCAGGTTGTTACCGTGTTAATAGTGTTCATTAATATATCAGATGATGTGCCAATGTTGTCATTATTAATTGTGTTGTATATCTCCTAAGGCAAAAAAAAAAAAATGGTTTTCATAACAGAGGGTTGTTACACTCTGACTTTAACCTCTTTATGCATTCTGTTCTTATCTATAGAACTTTCATTAGGGGAATTTTGAGGTAAAAAATGGGCATCAAATAAAAAAATATATTATCAAAATCAACTTTAAAAGAACCAATAGGATTCAGGATGATGATGTCAACCATAAGGGTAAATATTTTTGGAGGAAAAAGAATAAAACTACTTTTTTAATCTTATTTTTAACTCATCTCCTTATAGGTTTCCTCAAATTTCAAATTTAGGCACTCATTGGATGTGGTTTACTAGCGATAGCTTAGTTTCAGAGCAATGTTACTTTCTTGTCTAGGATGCACAAGAGTTCTGGATGGAACTCTCCATTTGGTTCCACTTGGATCACAACCATGGATGATTTTAAGGATGGAAATTTATTTTAAAATGTAGAAATCTTGGCGAATATTTCTAATCCTTCATATGCCAACTATAAATGTTTGGCAACATTTTTGTAAAAATATTCAAATTTCTAAAGATTTTATATAGTTTGTATAAAATTTTGGCGATTTTTAAGTTAAAATAATTTTATCCTATAGAATTTGGGCGAATCATTTTTAGAATAGTGAATCTTTTTTTGGGAAAAACCATGGAAAATTAGCACATGAGAGGAATTTAGCCCCTAAAATCATCCCTGAATTCACAATCTAGTTGATAACATGGTTAGGATCATGTAAATATTTATTAAGCAATTAGACATGGAAAACATTATGTGTTTTATTGTTAGCAGGTGATCCAAGCTCATATGCTACTATTCGCATCCTTTCTAATATCTCAAATGGACCACAATATCTGGGTGCAAGCTTGGCACATGTTACAAATTTATGGGAACACCTTTGTGGTTTAAGATTGAGATAAACATGTTCTCCAACTTTAAATTCTTTATGCATTCTGTTCTTGTATGTAGAACTTTCATTAGGATAATTTTGAGGTAAAAATGGGCCTCAAAACAAAAAATATACTATCAAAATCGACTTTAAAAGAACCAATAGGATTCAAGATGATGATGTCAACCATAAGGGTAAATATTTTTGGAGGGAAAGGAAGAAACTTACTTTTTTAATCACATTTTCAACTCATCTCCTTATAGGTTTACTCAATTTAAAATGTAGGCACTCATTGGATGTGGAATTATATTCTGTATCCAATAAGTACCCACTCGTCATACTTTTAATAGACCTACAATGAGATAAATTGGAAATATATGAAAAAAATTGTTCCATGTATTTTTCAGTTTATCTCATTGTGGGTATATTAAAAGAATGTAATGTGGGTACTCATTGGATGTATAATTTAATTCTACATCCAACGAGTTCCTACATTTTAAAATTTGAGTAAACCTATAAGGAGATGAGTTGAAAATATGATTAAAAAAAACAGTTTTCTTTCTTTCCATTTGAAAATGCATAGCTCTCATTTTATTATTTTAACTATTATTCTATTATTTTTCTTAGGACACCCACTTTAGACCTCAAAATTCCCCTAACATATGTCTATCTTGAGTTGTCTTCAAATTTTGTTAATCTTATTGATCTCTTGTTCCATCTCCTTGATAATTTCTGGTCCAAACATGATTTTCTTCACTATATTATCCCAAGTTATTGGGGTGTTATATCTTCTTCCATAAAGTGAATTGAGTGGACTCATCTTCAATGATGTTTGGTAACCATTATTATAAGAAAATTCTACAAGGTGTAAGTATTCTTTCCGTTCAGTTGGTTTTTTCATAACATACATGTGAATTGTGTTTTCCAATATATGATTCGTTCTTTTTATTTGCCCACTTGTTTGTGCATGATAGGAAGTTTTGAAATTTAACTATGTACCTAGTCCTTCAAACAATACTTTCCAAAATCTTGATGTAAAATTTGAATCTCTGTTAGATATAATTGTTGTAGGCATCCCATGCAACTTGAATATTTACCTCATAAATATTTCTACAATATTGATTTCTTTGTGTGAATATTTTATGGGAATAAAGTGAGAAGTATTTCTCAGCTTTTCAACTACAACCATGATAGAATCATATTGTTCCAATGTCTTAGGTAGTCTTGTGATGAAATCCATTGTTATTACTTCCCATTTACACTTAGGAATTGACAAGGGTTGTAAAAAACATGTTGGATTTTTGTGTTAAACTTTGACCTGTTGGCATTCAATGCATCTTGCAATGTGTTTTGCAATTTTCTTTTTCATTTATACACCAATAATATTGTTTCTTCTTATAGTAATCATATTCTGGTAGCCTATGTGTCATGAGTATGGTTTCTTGTGTATTTCATCCAAAATGAGTTTATTTAACTCTACTAAATTAAGAATGTATAATCTATCCTTGCAGATCAACAATTCTTCTTTAGCCATCTAGTAACCATCACATTTTTGTTCTGGTGGTTCGTGCTGCAAAAATTTTCTTATTTGAATGAAGTGATCATCATCATGCAAGGATTATTTTATTCTAATATTCGGGTTGAATTCACAAGTACTAATGGATTCCATATGTATTTCTTGCATGCTTTTGCGAAGTGCATCGACTACTTTGTTCTCTTTTACTTTTATGTGTCTTATATCAAAGTCACATTAAATGATAAAAGATAACCATCTAGCCTATCTATAATTCAAGTGAGGTTGATAAAATATGTACTTCATCCTACTATGATCTATTATCAACAAACATTTTCTACCCATCAAGTAATGAAGCCACATCTTTAGTGCATGAATTATAGCTTCAAGTTCTAGGTCATGAATTACATAGTTATTTTCATGTTCCTTTAGTTTATTGGACTCATAAATCACCACATGGTTATATTTCATAAGAACTCCACCAAGTAACTCCTTCTTTACATGCATTTGTACACACTCTAAAATCTATGTTTGGATTTTCTACCTTTAGAATTGGTGCACTAGTAAGAAGGTGTTTCTTCACATTTCAAAGACCACACCAATTTGAATTATTTATTTTGCAATGAATTTATTGAATGGCCAATCTTGGAGAATCAATTATTGAATCTTCAATAGTATTTTACAAGTCCCATAAATGATCTCACGTTTGTCACATTTTTCACAGTGTACCAATTCATGATTTCCTTAATAATTTTTGGATCAACTAGAATTCCTTGTTCTAAGATGATGTGTCCCAAGTAATGGATCTATTTTTTATAGAAATCACATTTACTAAAATTGTCATATAATTTATGCTCTCTCAGTATTTACAAAACCATTATGAGATGATCCTCATGTTCTTCTTTAGATTTTGAATTGATAAGGATATCATAAAAAAATACCAATACAAATTTATCCAAATATTTACTAAATACATTGTTCATAAGGCACATGAATGTGGTTGGTACATTGGTAAGTCTGAATGATAATAGAACAAATTCATAATGACCATACCTTGTCCTAAAGGATGTCTTATGGATATCTTCATTATTTATTATGACTTGATATCTGGATCTCAAGTAAATCTTTGAGAATATTGTTGCCCCTCTTACTTGATCAAACTTGTCATCAATCTGAGGAAATGGGTAATTGTTTTTCAATGTAACCTTATTCAATTGTTTGTAGTCAATGCACAATCTGAGGGTCCCATCCTTCTTCTTAACAAACAATACTAGTGCTCCCTAAGGAGACACATTTGGTCTAATATATCCTTTTTTTAACAACTCCTGCAATTGCATTTTCAACTCCATTAATTTAGGAGTACTCATTCTATAAAGAGATTTGGATGCAAGCACATCTCCAGGAATAAGACCAATTGAAAATTCAATGTCCCTCTTGGGAGCTAGACTAGGTATCTCATCTGGAAATACATCCTTGAATTCTTGAAGTATTGGATAGCCTTCGAACTTCGAACTTTTGTTTTTTGTTGACTCCAACACATGAACTACATACAACTAACAACCATTTCTAAAACTCTTCTTCAACTGTAAGGCTAAAATTTATCTTATGGAGATAGGTTTTGGAGTACCTTTCATTGTTCTTGGATTCCCATCATCATTTATGAAATCCAAATTTTTATTGTGGAAATCTATTTTTACCTTATATGTTGGTAGCCATGCCAATCAAAACATCACATGAACCAAGTGGCAAGATATTAAAATGTTTCTTTGTGTATAGTCCATTCAGTTCCAATGGAAATGCATCCACCAACTCACTTGTTTTTTTCTAAGTTTGTAGAGTATGCCTACATGTATAATATCGATGGATATCCGTGGATATGGAGTCAATCCCATTGGATCACTCAATATTTTCACACTAATGGAGTCATTGGGAGGAGGTACTACCTAAAACCTCCAACCAAAAGGTGACCTACTCCCAGTATGAGTGATACAACCAGATGTGAGCTCAGGTATATGAGAAAGATCTCTTAATGATGTCACACACATGTAGTGTACACTAGGGATGCATACACCAAATAATTTGTTATTAAAATTTATGTGACTAATGGCTCAAGGTGAGGTTAAGGTCAAAGTGTGATGTGTGCAACTATATGGAAGTGTTTGTGTGGCTATAAATGAAAGAAAACACATGTATGGAAACCCTAGGATGTATTTTCAATAATCCGCCACCCAACCATGACCCCAAACAAACACATCCCCCATACTCCCAAACACATACATACGACATATATTACCAATCGATGAGTACTAAAGAATCTCACTCATAGGTTGAACATGAACTCACTACATGGATACCCTTTACCATCTCCTCAATCCCTCTACATTCCCCCAAATAGGAAAACTCACCATGACTATGTACCAAGGCCAAAGCATCAACTTGATGCACTATAAGGTATTGAAGCTCCTGCAACTGGTAGCGGGGGCGGTTGCTCCAGTTTATTCATAAGTGGACCCATGGAAAGAGGGGATATTTCCATAAATGTATCCAACTATTCTAACCATGATTTATTATGCTTGCATTTTTGAAGAATACAAGAGTCAACAACTTTAGGTGCAACATAATTGTGACTAGACCCTAGATCAATCAAAATAAAAACATATTTCTTAGCAATATTACCTTCAAATTCCACCACTGATGCTTGGTGGTCTCCTTCTTGATCCTCCAAATCAACATAGATTCTAGGAATGGTCCTTGATACATCATTGTCTGTTACAAGTTGTTGTATGTTGTGGAAAGTCCTAGTATTTTACCATCTATGGGGACAATATTTGATTAGATTTTCTTCTCCACATCCCTTACATTTCAGAGTCCCTTTGCAAGGCTCCCTTGGTTTCTCCTCGTAGTGATTATGTTGGCTTGTTTCCACTTTACGATGGAAAATTCAACTGGAAGCTACTTCATGCTAGGTAATTTGGCTTAAAATTGTTTGAATAATTTTTATATTGCTGAGGTTTGAATCATTTCTTTCTCTATTCATATTTCTCCTTTCTCTTTTCCTTCCATGCCTGGTTGAATTATGGTTTATGTTTGTTTTTTTCATAATATTGATTAGCCTTCCTAATTATCTCACCAAGAGTTTTAGACTCATCAAATTCAATCGTGTCTTCGTAAGATTGAGGCATTCCACTATGGAAATGTTGAATTTTTACCTTCTCATATCTAATATATAGAACGTACTTTAGTAGTTCCAAATTTTTTCTTGCATAATCATCCATAGTCAGCTATCCCAATTTCATTTTAGGAAATTCTTTGATCTTGACATCATAATATCTCTCTGAAAAGTATTTTTTATGAAAGTACTTCTTGAATTTCTTATAGGTGATTTTCCTCTCATTGATATTCTTCACATTTTTTTGGTCTTCCCACCAAATAGATTCTCTACCATTCATATTAAAAATGGCCACTCTAGTGTTCATGATCCTAGAATAAGCATGTAATTGAAATAATTTCCTTATCCCAAGAAGCCATGCTTCATCTTCTTCACCTGATTTTGCCTCACCATTAAAGGTAGGTGGTTTTACCTTTCTGAATCCCCCCTATAGATAGTCTCTAGAACGCCTCTTCTTCTTACATCTATAAGAAGAAGGCCTTGAACCGTCACTGATTGAATCCTTAAAAGTAGTTATATTCTCGTCTAAGATTGTGGAACTCTTCCTTGAAGGAATTTTACCAATATTACTTGAAATATGTCCTTGATGAATTTGTTTCTGAATTTTGGTCAAACTTTGTAGTAAGGAAATATTTAACTCCATATTTTCTTCTTGAGATTTTATTATCTTCTCATTATCTTCCTTGCAAATATGAAGTTCTACCTTTAGTCTCCTCATGGTTTTTTCCATGTCTGAAGGAGTATCAATATATCTTCTTTCTGTGGACTCATTTTCCTAAAGGTGTGGTGAATCTTCCATGATAATACTTACTCAACTCCCAAAACCAATTTCTTGTAAATGTTTGAACACTAGTCAGTGTGTGTGTGTGTGTGCACGCGCTGAAGGAAATAAAGAAAATAAAATGTTCATTTTACATAACATAAAAAAAATATTGTCAACCATTCTTCCTTAAGCCCATGCAACCTTCAATGCTATAACCTTGGCCATGATACTATTTGTCATGTTCTCATGTGCAATTTTAGTAAAAATGGGTTGGATGCTATGATAAAATCGCCATTTGTTATCTCATAGAAGGAAAATATAGTACCAAATAACTATATTATGCTTTCCAAAATAAAATATTTTAGAGTGTCTGGACCGTACAGTAAATTTAAGAATAATCATTGCATTCTAACAACCTAAATTTTGAGGTCATATATTGGTATTATTATCAACCTGCTATCGAATAATTTCATAATTAGGGCATTATAAAATGTCCTATTTAAAACCAGTTCTAATTTGTTGTAGTATAATTTGAATTTCTATGATAGATCAAGTTTGAACTTACAGATTGAATGATTTCCACATGTGGCAATGGAAACATTTATGGGAACTTGGAAGTGAAGCTCGTGTTTTCCAACACTTTGTATCATACCCTTTTAGAATATTTTTCAAGTTTCCAGTAGAAGAGTTTTAAATTCTCAATTATCTAAATAGGGTGGTTTTTATGCTAGGGATAAATAACATTCTCTTTGGTCCATTACACATATCCTTGAGTGGTAACTCCAATTGTCTTTCTTGGATACATGATAAGAACGAATTGTAGTACTCCCCATAATACTATTAAAGTTGCATATAACAAATACATGCGTAATACTTGAAGAGATAGAAATAAATCAATGCTAGACCATGAACCATTTACAAAGTCAAAATTTCTATTAAGAATCATTCAACCTTTTGGAAACAAACTTGTGAGGTTTTTGATACTACATTTCCCACTTTGTCAAAACTCAAAAACAAAAATTGCATCAATACATAACTGATCTTTTTAGCATACCCTGCAATAAGCATTGTGAGCATATGGTATTATTGAAGGATACTTGGACCAACAAAAATAAAATACATATGCTATAGACATAACATAACTGTTTCACATTTATTGGTTACATAATGATCTAAACATGTAAAATACTTATGAAGTCTTATACTTGAGTGGGCATTGTTATAGGTGAGTGTTGAAATTTTTCAATGAATTAAGAGGGGATAACTAAAATCCATTCATGGTTTTGTTAACATTCTATAGGTGTAATGACCCCTCCGTTACGACCCCAAAGTCAGTGAGTACAGTAGTGGAATTTTGTTTTTTAAAGACATCATTAGTTATCACAAGTGATATGCGACAATAATATACATCAATATTTGACATTCTATTCTCATATATATCATTGTATTGTAAGAATCAATTACAACATCATGAAGCTAAAAGATCAATTATGTCTACTCGTCAAACCTACCCTGCAAGGTTAGGATCTCCAAGACACATAATCAATGCTCGAGTCGAGGATTCACCTGATTGATTTTGACCATTAAACATCTCAGGATTGGCAAGTCCTATTCCGAGGAACATGGACGTATCTACTCCCATAACAACTCTAGTCTAAAACACAAAGCTAAATCGACAACAAAACTCAACCACTATTACATCCACGAGAGGTCAACTCAATACAAGATAAGTTACATTATGTTTAAGAACTTGAATGATTAAGTTTTTTTTTACTCATTGATTCCTCAACGATCACACAATTCATTTCCAAATATCAACAAGAACTTTCATAATAATATGACTAAGGAACCATATATATACTTACAATCTAGAACTTGTCTCACTAATATAACATCAAGAAATTATAAATTTTAGCAGTTAAGATGTAAATGAAACCCAAATCTTAGGTAATTATCTCAGATAAATCAAAGCTTACCATTAAGGATGGAAAAATTCAACCACTAAATTATCATAATTGCATTCCTATACAACAATATTTAGAAACAAGTTGTTTAACTTGAAATAAATTATAATGATTCACAAGTAACTAAATGTTTTATAAGTAAAAAGCCCATATTTTATATATATATATATATATATATATATATATAAATAAAGGGTAAAAATCTATTAAGAACCATTTAATAAGGATGGTTCAATTACATATTTTATTTAATTTAATGTATATGAGATGATGATACCGAAATCAAGTAAAATAACCAATATAGTCATAATATCTTTATGATCACTTGTTAAATTATTTTACTTCATCTAACATATAATTATTCTATTATTACTTTATCTTATTAAACATATAATTTTTTCTAATATTACTTCACTCAATCTCAGATATAATTTATGCTAATATATTATGTATTTATAACTTATACTAATATGTATTTAATGTATATATAATTTATGCTAATATATTATGTATTTATAACTTATACTAATACGTATTTAATGTATATGAGATTGTTGGATCATGTTGTCATTGATGTCAATGGTTTGATTGATTGATG
>CBVK0100184932.1:0-17980 GCA_900067695.1 Picea abies
AGAAATCGTGTATTACTGTAACTCTATGTTTATGGTTTCATATCTGATATATTTCTGTTATATTACTGGATATACGTGATATCTCTGTGCATTTCTTTGTTATATCTCCACTCTCATTTCATGCCGAAAATAATCCGGATCATGTCTGTTGTTGCAGGAGTTCAGAGTCAAGACGTTGGGTTTTGAAAATCTGAAGGACATGTACACAGGGGATGCAGATTTTGGAGAAGCATACGAAGCAACTAAGAATCCAGTTCTCAGAGACCGAAGCCCGTGGATAGACTACATGATCCAGGATGGATTGTTGTTTTGAGGCAATCAACTATGTATTCCAATTTGCTCCATCAGGGAGAATTTGGTGAAGGAAAAGCACAGTGGCGGATTAGCAGGTCACTTTGGTCATGAAAAAACATTCGGGAAGTTAAGCGAATCGTATTTTTGGCCAGGCATGTGAGCAGATGTTAAACGATTTGTTGACAGATGCAGGATATGTCAACATTCAAAGGGCTGAAAGCAGAACACAGGTTTTTAGCAGCCATTGCCCATACCCGAGAGGCCATGGGAGGCAATAAGCATGGATTTTGTATTAGGTTTGCCAAGGACGTAGAGAGGAGTTGATTCCATCTTTGTGGTGGTAGATAGGTTTTCGAAGATGGCACATTTCATTCCATGTCAGAAGACCAGCGATGCGACACACATCGCGAACTTGTTCTTCAAAGAGGTTGTGCGACTACATGGATTGCTGAGAAGCATAGTCTCGGACAGGGATACCAAATTCATAGGTCATTTTTGGAGGACGCTATGGAAGAAGCTAGGAACTAATTTGGCTTTTAGTTTATCTTATCATCCGCAGAAAGATGGACAAACCGAGGTGGTCAACAGAAGTCTACGGGACTTGCTGAGAAGCTTGGTGACGGAGCACCATGGTAGCTAGGATAACGTGTTGCCGCAGGCAGAATTTGCGTACAACGATTCGGTGAATTGAAGTACAGGCAGAAGTCCATTTCAGCTTGTGTATGGGACACAACCGAGTGGAGTTTCTGAACTCAAGGAGTCAGAACAGACTGCAACTAGCAGTGCTAGCACAAAGGAATTCGTTGAAGCGATGAGGGAACTTCACGATAGGGTGAAATAGCGATTGCATGACTCAAATCAGGAGTATAAGCGCAGAGCAGATCAGCATCGGAGACAACTTCAGTTTGAATTTGGTGATTTGGTTCTAGCACACTTGAGGAAAGAAAGGTTCCCAAGGGGAACATACAACAAATTGAAGATGAAGAAAATCGGGCCTTGTAGAATCCTGAAGAAAATTGGAGAAAATGCGTATGAAATTGAGTTGCCAGATGGCATCGGGATATCTCCAATTTTTAATGTTTCAGATTTATACCCATACAGGGCTAGAGAAGCAGAGGCTAGAACTGAGGAACCAGTGATCCAGTGGCAGAAGCAATTACCAGTTGCACAGAAGTCGCAGATGGAGTGCATACTGGACAAGCGAATGGGAAACAAGACCAGGCGGAAGCAATATTTTGAATACCTGGTAAAATGGAAGAATCACCTAGTGGAGGATGTTAGTTGGGAGACAGAAGTAGTGATACAGAAGCATGGACAGACCGTGCAGGAGTTCATGGACAGGAGCCCATGAAATTTTTCAAGCCTAGGAGTATGATGCAGGAGCATCGTAACTTCCAAAGCCAACGTGGAGCCAGCGCATGTGTTTATAAACACATGACATATAAGCATGATACTCTTTTTGAATTTTCATTAAAGATGAAGCGCCATATCCTCCAATGAAACATTTATGAAGGAGCACCTGTTATATTACATCAGACCTCGAGCTTTGTGCTCTTATCTGAAGTAGATAGGAGGCATTTACTTTAGTTAATGTAGGTAGATAGATGTTTAAGTTTAGATTAGATAGCTTAGGAATTCGAGAGGGAAACGGGATATAGACACCCTCCTTTGTACATTGTATTATTATTCAGAATCATTCATTCAGGAGAACGAGGAGCAGAACATAGAATTGTATGAAGAACACCCATGTACAGAGATTGAATTAATAGGAGAAGGCTTTAATTCAATTCCATGGTTATGTGTTATTTCTCTGTGTGTTGATATTATGCTCATGAGTATTTGTTTCCTGTCATGCATTTGCTTTTATATGATGTGTATGTGATTTCATAGTTGAATTGAAATCTGTGAGAGGAAGAAATTAGTTTCAATTGTTTCTCTATTCTGAACCGAGAGATTCCTGCAAGGAGAGCAGTAGAATTTGTTCGCAAGGAGTGCATGACTGTAGGGTTGAGGTAGAGGGGAATTTTGTTCTAAGTTCTCAGAGTGCAGATTTGGCACCGGAGCCATGCAAGGCGTGCGCAGGCTGGAAGGAGTCTTAGTTGTGAATCTGAGAAAAGAATTAAGGACTGCTGCTGCAGGAGGTGCGCAGAGTCTGAAGGATTAAACGCTCGAGAATCTGTTGAACACCGAGCACAAGGGGTGCGCATATATTCCGCTGAAGGAATCCGAGTGAATAAGCTCAAGAGGGATAGTTCCTTTGTGATATCATTGAAAACAAGCATGGAAGATTCACATCGATGAAGGCGCGAGTGGAAGTCCTAAGCGCAGGCTTGGAGAACGAGTCATCGTAGAGGCACTTGGCCATTTCTAAGAAAATCCTTCAAGGAGAAGGAGTCAACGACTAAGGATTCATAGGAAAGATTTGTGAAGTCCCGACAGCCGACAGATCTCGAGAAAGTGCGCAGGTTATAAGACGGAGGATCAGGGGAGACCCCAGGGATCAGAGATCGAGATATCGGGGTTTCTGTGGTCGAGGGATTCGTATAGGTCGAAATCGCGATTGGCAATTTCCCGAGAAGAGCAGGGCCGTTGATCTCATCGGAGACATGTGGCGCAAGATCCTGGAGAGTCAGGGTTCGACACTTCGGAACTCTTAGTGTCGAAGGGATCGCGGAGGACTCGCGAAATCCTGAATTGCGACGGGTCCCATGGTGATAGTGTGCGGTATTGACAGGTGGCATTCCGTATCGGGGTTCGAGACTTGGGAGGTCCTATGAAACGGTGCCATGGAAATCGCGAATTCCCGATTGGCAATTTCTCGATCGCTACAGGTGTGTGGGGTCCAAGCGTCAACAACGAGGACAGGTGTCATAAGAGAATCGGCGCATCAGGACTTGGAGGTTGAAGTTCCAACTCGTTGACATCACGAGTAGCGATTTCCTGATAGGGAGAACTCCGATAGAAAGGGGGGGAAGTCAGCGATTGACCCACGTCGGGATTCATGGAATTGCGAGGCAAAGGGTCGTGACTACAGAATTCACGAAATCACGAATTCTGTTTTCCTGATTTGATAAGGGAGATCAGTAAGGAGTTGTTGTGGGTAAAGAACTTCTGACAGAGAAGTTGAAGGGCATTTAGCTCTTCGGGCCAGTAAAGGAGAAGGTCCTGGTCGAAGCGGGACGCGCAGGTGGCACGTGCTGCACCAAGTGCACCAGCTTGGTAGCCTTCAATGTCCTTAGCTCTCCCATTTGTGAGTCGCTTAACCATGAACCCTATGTCATATAAAGAAAAAAATTCTTCCTTTGTAGGGACAATAGGAATGGTGTCCATGGAATTAGGGAACTCGTAAATAATTTTAAGGTAAGAATTTGAGATCCTTAAGGGAATCCTATTATTTTATTTAGTAATGCGTTTTAGAATTTGGCTCCAGAACTTCTCAGGATCCAACTTATATAGTTGTGAAAGTTACTCTTGCCTTTTATTGATATAATATATTTTTTTCCTTTTAATTAGGGCTTTGTATGTATTAATCTTATCAAGTTTTAACGACTCATTAGAAGCATCCCTAATGGATTTCCTAGCAATTTTACATTATTTATCATACCAAGGGTTGGTCGATCTATTATTATTTTTATAGCACATCTCGAAAGAGAACTTGTTAATATAAGTGGAAAGGGTAGTTGTAAAATTATGATAGAGTTCTTCAATGTTGTCCTTATAAGTTAGGAGGTTTAATTTACTATTTAAATCCTTTAAGAAAATGTCAACTTTACTTTTGTTAAAGGCCAAATTCCTTTGATTATCAGAATTATCTTCAATGGTTCTCCTATGCATCGAAAATTTTAGAGTTAGGGTTAAAGGTTTATGATCATAGTCAGGCTCATGGTCATTTAAAAGGTTAAAAGTTTCTCCTTGGTTGGAAATGAGGATATCAGATATCACATAATCTACAACACTACTACCTAGCCCATGAATATAGGTCATCTAGTTGGAGTTTGGCCACTTCATTACTCCATTGCAAATTATTAGGTCTTGAGAGCTGCAGAGCTTAACCAACTAAGTACCAAATAAATTCTCAATTAGGTCTTTAGAGCTTCTTTTGTAGCTATTAGATAAAAAAGGTCCTCATCTAGCCATAAGGGATCGTGGTTGGGGTCATTACTTAAAAGAGTATCTTGTTTACTTGCAGTCCTAGCATTAAAGTCTCCTAGCAGGAGGATATTACCTTCATTTTTCAAATTATAAATATCTTGTTCTAAATTATTATAGGGACAATTTTTATCTAGATTATTTTTCTTATAAAAAGTAGAATTAATAGGTGCAAAATAACAAATTGTTATATACATCTTCTTAGCATTGGTATCTAAAATTTCTATCCAAATGTATTGATTAAGAAGGTCAATCTTATGACGTTGAATTTGAGAAGAAATGATCTTTCTAATATAACAATCTATGCCTCCTATCCCTCTACAATGGGATTTTTTGTTCCATGTCATCCACAAGACAAATCCTTCCATGTTAGGGACCTTACACTCCTCATGCTCCCAAGTTTCATCTAGACAGATAATATCAATATCACTCGGGATCCAACTTATCATAGGACCTTTGCGCCATGGAAAGCCACGACAATTCCAAAAAAGGATCATGACTGCCCCAAATTCCTATTTATTATTATCCTTTGGTCTCTATCCCTAACAATAGCTTTTTGATTTCTAATTATTGCACATTTTCCTTCTTTCCTGACTTATTTTACCTTTTGAACTTCCTTCGTTAATTCATCTTAGTCTTTAGGAATGAGGTTTTCATTTATAAATATTCCTAACCCTTTTAAGCTAGAAGATTTACTAAGTATGCTATATTTATGGTCATTACAACTTACTTTAACACGGATCAATCTATATTTGTGATCAATTATTTTTCCTAGCCTCTTTGTTTCTATGAGGTAAGTTGTATCAATTTGTGATTTATTTTTTAATTCTTCTTTGACTATTGCTAGTGTATCCTCCTCTTGTTGTTCTTTTATGCCAAAAATTATGAGGTTCAAGGCTCTTTTGTTACGCTCATGGTCCATTTCGATTAGCTTATTCATTTCCTCTTTGATGGATTTGATATTCAAATTGTTTTCCATATTACTGAGGGTCAAATTGTTGGTTAGTTTTTCTTCTAGCTCTTTAATCCTATCTCTCAAATTGTGATTTTTGTCAACCCCTCCTTCTTGGATTGATTGTTTAGGTTTTTCCATTTCTTGAATTCTATCCTTCATTGTTTGCAATTCACTCTTGAACCCTAAGAATCTATCCTCTATTTGAGTTTGAATGGCATCTTTAATTTCTCTATTTGGATTTTGGCATCTCTCTCTTCTGTTCTTTTTTCTACTGATTGCATATAATCGTAAAGGATATCTAGGGTGATTTCAGGGGGGGCTCCCCTTGATAGGCTAAGTTTTTGGAATAGGTGGTGGAGTCCTCATATTGAAAAGAAGAGAATAAAGATGTAACAATTATTATTATGGATTGAATTTATCTCTCAAATCAACTTTTAATTATGAAACTTAAAATAATAAATAAATAAAATATATTTAAATCTCTTTACTTAAAATTAAAATTGAATCAAAGTAAAAAGTGACTCACCTAATTTTAGATGTCCAATTGCTCAACCTTTGAAGAAGCCAAAAATAATTTCCAAAAATCCTAAAGAAGTCTAAAGAAACTACAAAGATTATTGGGTAAAAAATGTAAAAACCAAATAAAAGTATTAATCCTGTTCAAAATCCCAGATATATAATCTTAGAAATAAAACATCTCCTTAAAAAAAAAAGAGAGAGAGATAATTTCAAAACCATAGAGTAGTATTCCCCTTCAAAACTGCAGAGAAATACTATTTCCATTCAAATTCAAAACGGCAGAAAAATATTTTTCCCTTTCAAAATGGAAGAGATATCATTTAAAAACGACAAAGAAGTATTATTTCCATTCAAAACCACAGAGAAGTAGTATTCCCGTTAAAAACAGAAAACCATAGAGAAGTCCTCAGAAACTACAGATCTTATTATGGGTAAAAAAGGTAAAAATAAAATAGAAGCATTATTCTCATTCAAAACCCTAGATATATAATCTTAGAAATAAAATATCTCCTTAAAATATATAATTTCAAAACCACAGAGTAGTATTCTCGTTCAAAACAGAGGAGAAATATTATTTTATATTAATATTAATAAATAAATTATAAATTAAATTATTAATATATATCCTATAATATTAATATTAAATATGGTATTCAGTATTAAAATGTGATAATGTTTTGTTAAATTTTATTCAATTAATTATTCAAATTTATTTTTTATTTTTTATTTTTCATTTCCAGCTTGTTTTGTGTTATACATTTTGCACCCAACAATTACTCAGTGGCTCGTTCACATTTATAGTCATTCTTATGTATCACGAGTCCGACCACGAATGATCGCAACATGAGATTTAGTAATTTATAGAATATTATAACATTGTATGGAGATTTATAGTAATTTATATAATACTATAACACTTTTTACTTAAAGAATAGTACAAACAATTATTTCAATTTTATTCAATATTATTTTTAATGTTTTTAAATGTGAATTTGAAATTTTGGAATTTTGATTTTGTTTATGATAACAAATGTTTGTACCTAGAAATTGATCATTCTTGACTTTAGAGTTAAAATGGATATATACTTGTATATACTATTTTATATTAATATTAATAAATAAACTATAAATTTATCCTATAATATTAATATTAAATATCATACTCACTATTAATATGTTATAATGTTTTGTTAAATTTTATTCAATTAATTATTCAAATTTATTTTTATTTTTCATTTTTCATGTACACAACACTTCCTTCATATACATTTTGCACCCAAAAATTACGGAGTAGAGGGGTTCACATTTATAGACATTTATAGTCATGCTTATGTATCATGAGAGTCCGACCCCGACAGACCGCAACATGAGATTTAGTAATTTATAGAATATTATAACATTGTACCAAGATTTATAGTAATTTATATAATGCTATAACCCTTTTTACTTAAAGAATAGTATAACCAATTATTTAAATTTTATTTAATATTATTTTTAATGTTTTTAAATGTAAATTTGGAATTTCTATTTTGTTTATGATAATAAAGGTTTGTAAATTGATCCTTCTTGACTCTAGAATTAAAATGGATATATACTTGTATATACTATTTTATATTAATATTAATAAATTAAATATAAATTAAATTAATGATATTTATCTTATAATATTAATATTAAATATCGTATTAGTATTAATATGTGATGATGTTTTGTTAAATTTTATTCAATTAATTATTCAAATTTATTTTTTATTTTTCATTTTTTATGTGTGTGTTACACATTTTCCCCCTAACACTTTGTCATATAAGTTTTGCACCCAAGAATTACGGAGTAGTACATTGGGGGAGTAGCGGGTTCACAATTAGTCATGCTTATGTGTACAGACCACAACATGAGATTTAGTAATTTATAGAATATTATAACATTGTACCAAGATTTATAGTAATTTATATAATAATATAACATTTTTTACTTAAAGAATAGTATAAATAATTATTTAAATTTTATTCAATATTATTTTTAATGTTTTTAAATGTAATTTTGGAATTTTGGAATTTTGATTTTGTTTATGATAATAAATGTTTGTACCTAGAAATTGATCCTCCTTGACTTTAGAGTTAAAATGGATAGATACTTGTATATACTATTTTATATTAATATTAATAAATAAACTATAAATCTCCCACATGGTGTGTCAGTGTGACATGACGGTTTTCAGTTGGGATGAGGCCACTTGGCTAGGCCACATGCCACCTGGTGCACGTCCTTTGCCACCTCCCCTCCTCAGTCACGTCTAGTTTTTAAACTATCTACTGCCACCCTCCACTTCTCATTCGCACCCCACAGCTCACACACTCTGGAAGCTCTACACCTTGTGCATCTTCATGGTGTCGTGCAAAGGGTCTTCCGAGTCATTTCAGCTACATCTTTTTCCGCTAGTTCATATAGTCATGATGTGGTCTCCTGCGCCTCACTCGTTCGCTTGTAATTATCAGAGCCAAACCTCTTAGGCTCTTTATTCCCTTCTTTTTGCGACTGAGCTCTGGTGCGACCTCTCCTGGTTTTCTTTTCTATTGTGGAGCTTTTTTTTCATCATGTCGCAACCCTGAAGCAAGCCAAAGAGGGGAGCGGCCTGGTATGAGGCCCGGGGAAGGAAACAGCCTACCTTGGAATCTCCTTGTGAAGTTGTCATCCCCCCTTAGATCGATGTCCATTACCCCCCTGAAGCGGTCCCTCCCCCTCCTTTGGCCCCCTTAGAAGCGGTCTTCCCCCCTCCTTTGGCACCTATAATTGTGCCTTCCCATGACCAACCACCCTGCAACCCCACCCATAACCTCTCTCTCCTCTCGAACCCCTACGAATGTAGGGTCGAGTGGTTTGATTCGCTTGGGAATTCGCTTGGATACGCATGACCTCCCCCTTCTCCCCCTCAACATCCCTCTTTTCCTCCCTCCCCTCTTCGTCCCCCACTCACCACTCCTCATCCCTTCTCCCCTCAGAGATCCTCCTCCTCCTCTCCGCTCTCCACCCACCCCAATCCTTCCTATGCCAAGTGTGATGATCGAACTGAGATCCTGAATACCCTGATCACTATGAAAAAATACCTGGAGGATATAAAATTAGCAACACTTGACGCATAGAACAGGGAATCTAGCCGTTGGAGTAGAGTGGACGCCCTAATGATTTTCCTTCAAGATCTTCAACATGCCATAGCTGACCGTTGAAAAGGAAAAGCATAAGAGAAAAAGGTTTTTGCAGGGCTGCGACTAGGACCACAATTCTAATGTTTTATCATGCTTTCTATTTCTCAGCTCAACATCTCTACCTTTGTTTTTTTTTGTACAATGTTACGTATTTTGGCCCTGCGTGGCCTCATAGCATATTTTACCTACATTGGCATGACATTGGCAATGGTGGTTTCCCAACTGGGCACCGTTTCCACCTTTGGTTTTGGACAAATTCCACAGTGGTTTCCCACATGGGCACTGTGACCATGTGGCTAATTGTATCACAGACATTTGCATTTTTTGACAGGAATTAATACCAACCCTAATTTACAAAAAAAGAATAATAAACTAGAAATTAAATTTATGATATATATCGTATAATATTAATATTAATATCTTATTCACTATTAATATGTGATAATGTTTTGTTAAATTATATTCAATTAATTCTTCAAATTTATTTCTATTTTTCATTTTTCATGTCCAACCTTTTCCGTGATATACATTTTGCACACAACACTTCCGTCATATACATTTTTCACCCAACAATTATGGATTTATAGTCATACATTTATAGTCACGTTGTCCATGAGATTTAGTAATTTATAGAATATTATAATATTGTACCAAGATTTATACTAATATTTACTTAAATAGTAGTATAAACAATTATTTAAATTTTATTTAATATTAATTTTAATGTAAACTTAGAATTTAGGAATTTTGATTTTGTTTATGATAATAAAGGTTTGTATCTAGAAATAGATCCTTCTTGAATCTAGAGTTAAAATGGGTATATACTTGTATATACTCTTCTATATTAATATTAATAAATTAAATATAAATTAAATTAATGATATATATCCTATAATATTAATATTAAATATCATATTCAATATTAATATGTGATAATGTTTTGTTAAATTTTATTCAATTAATTATTCAAATTTATTATTTATTTTTCATTTTTCATATCCCTTCTGTGTTATATATTTTGCACCCAACAATTATGGAGTAGGGTGTTGGGGGAGTCAGGGGTTCACATTTATAATCATGAGTCCTACCACGACCCACAACAATATAAGATTTAGTAATTTATAGAATATTATAACATTGTACCAAGATTTATAGTAATTTATAAAATACTAAAACACTTTTTACTTAAAGAATAATATAAATAATTATTTAAATTTTATTCAATATTATTTTTAATGTTTTTAAATGTAAATTTGGAATTTTGAAATTTTGATTTTGTTTATAATAATAAATGTTTGTACCTAGAAATTGATCATTCTTTACTTTAGAGTTAAAATGGATATATGCTTGTACATACTATTTTATATTAATATTAATAAATTAAATATAAATTAAATTTATGATATCTATTCTATAATATTAATATTAAATAAACATTGTACCAAAATTTATAGTAATTTATATAATGTTATAACACTTTTTACTTAAATAATAATATAAACAATTATTTAATATTATTTTTAATGTAAATTTATAAATTTGGAATTTTGATTTTGTTTATGATAATAAAGGTTTGTATCTAGAAATAGATCTTTCTTGACTCTAGAGTTAAAATGGATATATACTTGTATATACTATTTTATATTAAAATTAATAAATAAACTATAAATTAAAACTATGATATCTATCCTATAATATTAATATTAAATATTGTATTCATTATTAATATGTGATAATGTTTTGTTAAATTTTATTCAATCAATTATTCAAATTTATTTTTATTTTTCAATTTTAATGTACAGAGTGTTCTGTGATATACATTTTACACCCAACACTTCGGTCATATACATTTTGCACCCAACAATTCCAGACTCGCGGGTTGGTTCACATTTATAGTCATGCTTATGTATCACGAGTCGGACAACAAGATGAGATTTAGTAATTTATAGAATATTATAACATTGTACCAAGATTTATAGTAATTTGTATAATGCTATAACATTTTTTACTTAAAGAATAGTATAAACAATTATTTAAATTTTATTCAATATTATTTATAATGTTTTTAAATGTAAATTTGGAATTTGGATTTTTTTTTTTTTAATGATAATAAAGGTTTGTACCTAGAAATTGATCATTCTTTACTATACAGTTAAAATGGATATATACTTATATATACATTTTATATTAATATTAATAAATAAACTATAAAGCAAAATTAATGATATCTATTTTTTAATATTAATATTAAATATCATATTCATTTTTAATATGTGATAATGTTTTGTTAAAGTTTGTTCAATTAATTATTCATATTTATTTTTATTTTTCATTTTTCATGTACCACTTGTTCAATGATATACATCTTGCACCCAACAATTAAGCGACTCACATTTTATAAATCTTGCACCCAACACTTTCGTCATATACATTTTGCACCCAACAATTCAGTGATACATATTTTGCAGAGAGAACTTCCGTCATTTGCAATTCGACCTCGGACCATTGGAAAGATAATAAAGGTTTGTACCTAGAAATTGAGAGTTAAAATGGATATATACTTGTAAATACAATTTTATATTAATATTAATAAATAAACTATAAATTAAAATTAATGATATATATCCTATTATATTAATATTAAATATCCTATTCATTACTAATATGTGATAATGTTTTGTTAAATTTTATTCAATTAATTATTCATATTTATTTTAATTTTTTTATTTTTCATGTCCAGCTTGTTCTATGATATACATATTGCACACATATTGCACCCAACACTTCCTTCAAGCTTCACTATAACCGTGTTCACAACTTTCAGAAAAACAACTAACTAGAAGATAAAGTACATGGAAGAGAGAAACTGAAAATGGGCTAAATATAGAAGACAAAAAAGAAGGGTTAGTGTATTCTGTGATAATGTTTTGTTAAATTTTATTCATTTAATTATTCATATTTTATTTTTATTTTTCATGTCCATCTTGTTCTGTGATATACATATTGCACACATATTGCACCCAACACTTCCTTCAAGCTTCACTATACCCGTGTTCACAACTTTCGGAAAAACAACTAACTAAAAGATAAAGTACATGGAAGAGAAGAAGACAAAAAAGAAGGGTTAGTGTATTCACATCTGTAATAGATAAGTTTCACCATACCTTTATATGATAATAAATACACATAAAATGATATATATTAAGCTATTGCACCAAATGAAATGAAATGCACTTATAAAAATATAGTAGAATAAAATAGATGTGACAAGCGTGTTGGCGGACTCACGCGTTCACATTTTGGTGGACTCACGCGTTCACATTTATAGTCATGCTTATGTATCAAGAGTCTGACCGACCGCAACATGAGATTTAGTAATTTATAGAATATTATAACATTTTACCAAGATGTATAGTAATTTATATAATGCTATAACACTTTTTACTTAAAGAATAGTATAAACAATTATTTAAATTTTATTCAATATTATTTTTAATGTTTTTAAACAATTATTTAAGTTTTATTCAATATTATTTTTAATGTTTTTAAATGTAAATTTGGAATTTTGGAATTTTGATTTTGTTTTGATGGAATATCTCATCCTCCCTAAACATATGAATATAACATTAAGAATATACACCATGAAAATTTTCTAAATTTTTGAGGCACCAAGATTATAAATGGAAACACTAAGTTTATACACCATGAAAAAATTCTAAATTTCAGAAAGATTATACACCTTGAAAAAATTTCTAAATCACTAACACCTGAAACTTTTAAATTTTTGAAACACTAAGCTTATACACCATGAAAAATTTATAAATTTCTATGCACCAAGATTATACACCATGCAAAATTTCTAAACTTCTGAGGCACCAAGATTATACACCTTGAAAAAAATTATTTCACACCAAGATTATATAGACCCGGCAACTCAAATATGCAATTACAATAATTTCCTAAATTTCAGTTGAAGTAAATTTGATTAAAAAATGTGCCCTGATAAAAAAATCAGTAGGGCATTTACAATACTTCTTTAAATACTATTACATTTATATAACGTGCTTACTTTTAAAAACAAAAGTAAATCAGTACACAATATTATAACATTTTACACAGATTTACAGTAATTTATACACAGAAACACTAAGTTTATACACCAAGAAAAATTTCTAAATTTCTCAGACACTAAGATTATACACCTTGAAAAAAATTCTGAATTTTTGAAATAATTTCTGAAACAACACATAAGAAACTTTTAAATTTTTGAAACACTAAGATTATACACCATGCAAAATTTCTAAATTTCAGAGGCAGCAAGATTATACAGACCCAACAACTCAAATATGCAATTACAGTAATTTCAGTCAGTAATTTCCTAAATTTCAGTTGAAGTAAACTTGATTAAAAAATGTGCCCTTTTAAAAACCAATGTAGGGCATTTACAATACCTCTTTAAATACTATTACATTTATATAATCTGCTTACTTTTAAAAACAAAAGTAAATCAATCCATCATGCTCCCACACATTCATGCCACACTTCAATGTACATTTCATGTCTTACAAGCATGATATGTCATTTTAAAGGCATCAGGGTTGGAGACATTGGACTTACTAGAAATATACATTCCATTAGTATCCAATTTCTTTATGAAACTATAGTTTTCATAGCATATGAAGCAGATAAAATACCAAGTTTTACCGCCAATGACATTCTCACATTTTTTTGGGACAATAGTTGTTGCATCTTGTGATACAGAACAACAGGTCCAACTGTGGATGTCAGAAACCATCCTTGCAAAGTTGAAGCAAACAAGGGCATAGGATCTCAACCCTGCAAACTGCAAGAATAGGTCTAATTTCCCAAATTCAGTAGAGACAATATTGTATCCACAAATCGGAGGAAAATGTATTGTAACACGCATGTTTGTAACATCCCGCTCTTGCGTGCACTGAGCGAACTTATTCTTTGAGGACACTTGCTTGCAAGTGATCCAGATTATTATACTATTGGTCGTTGATTATTATTATGAGGCATTATGGATGTGATTATATGTTATTTTGTTGTATTGACTTAGACAGGGCATTATGGATGTGATTATATGTTATTTTGTTGTATTGACTTAGACAGGTTTTATTGACTTGGTTCTCCTGAGTGTGCAGGATTTTGGACCTCGAGGATGTAGAGGCATCGATGAAACGCTTGGACTCCAAATCAAGTCAGGGAGTGGACTATTGGGTTTTATTGTTGTATATGTGACATAAGTGCATCGGATTAGATGTTATGATTATGGATCTCATTTATGACATGATTCATTAATGAAGTAGGCTAGCGATAGCTTTTCGACTGGACTCACATGTGGAGTAGAGGGGTCATGCACGATAACCAGAGATGTTGAGGGAGTAGTGTGGAAAACAAATCTTCCACAACCTACTAGCACTCACGTTGTGGCTCGAACTGTAGGTTAATGATTACCTAGTTTGAGAATACCCATGATGATGTTAGGGCCGACTGTGACAGTCGCTCATGATGATTCTAAGGGTCGTGCAATAAGGCAAGGGCCTTATTCCTTAGAGGCCCTTAGTCTCCCACAAGATCACCTAGAGGAGTATTAACTCCAGATATTTTTTATGTCTACCAAGTCAGTCAAGAGGCGAGTGGCACCCTTGGAGCATGTAGTGCGTCCTGAAGGGCACGTCGCATAAGAAAAATGGAAATAGGCGAGTGGCACCCTTGGAGCACATAGTGCGTCCTGAAGGGAACATCGCACAAGGGAAACTGAATGAGGCGAGTGGCACCCTTGGAGCACCTAGTGCGTCCTGAAGGACACATCACGTTGTTAAATAATAAATGAGTAAACCTATATGGCCTTAGAACGAATAATGTGATGAGAAATATTTTAGACTTTTTCCCTAATAAAATGTTGCCCACCCTAGGAAAATAACGTCTAGGTCTAAGTGATACTTGTGATAAAAAAAAAAAAAAAAAAAAAAAAAAAAAAAAATATATATATATATATATATATATATATATATATATAAAATAAATAAATAAATAATAACGATAATCATCATTCCTCATGTGACTAGAAGGGGCTAAGAAATTCAATTAATTTATAAGAATATTTTGGGGGATAAAATTTAAAAAGGGGAAATAATTGTTTTGTTATATTATGCTAATTANNNGATAAAATTTAAAAAGGGGAAATAATTGTTTTGTTATATTATGCTAATTAAAAATTTGTTAATTAAAAAGGAAAAGGGAAAAAGGGTAATTTTCTGCACATGCCAATTTGAGTATTAAATGAAAAGGGAAAGAGGGAAATTTAAAATATTTAGGAAACTAGGAAAAAGAGGGAAACATAAAAATAAAGGGGAAACATAAGGAAAAAATATAAAGACTAACTTAATAAGGTATCTAGGATTAAGAACTTTCTAAAATGAACTCAACTAGTGAATTAGTAAGGGGGGTAAGTCATTAAATTTTGTAAGGGAATATGGGGACACCTAGGAGCGATTCTAGGAATGCTTTTAGGTGGGTGAGGGAAATAGGAGTAATTAAGTAATTAATGAAATTAACTTATGGTGCAATGAAGGGGGTGGATGACACATGCACAGGGAAGATTTTTATGAATTAAATTATTGAACAATAAATTAAATGAGATTTTGGGAAAGTAAATGACTTAGAAACTCTATATAAAGGAGGGAGGAGGAGGATGGTGGATCTCTCCTATTATGCATAATGTTATGCTACAAAATTCTAGACTTGACTGACTTAGCTTGTGGGAGTTGGTATACCCAGCTCAGTGAGGAGTGGTAGCTAGGCCTTACGAGATGAGATGGGAGCTAGTTGATCTCTGGTTTAGTGTATGTGGCCCCTTTGCGGCTCAGGGGGATAAGGGGGAAGAAGAGTACCCTTAGTGTTGGTTGGGAGGTACCGGTGAAGTCTCATCGGTTGGCAAGCGGGAGCGGCACAGAGCGCATGGGACAATGACTCAGAGCGGACGACTTGGGATATGGTACACTTATTTGATTATGCATGGTAGATTCTTATTATACCTCATGCTTTCAATTATGAATTTTTAATTGGGTAAGGGAAATGTTGACTTAGCATTTTAATTGATAACTTAATTCCCCATAGCCTTAAGCTCATTGTTGATTGATTCCCTTGGCTTTCAATCCCTGCATGTTATGACTGCCTTATGGTTTTATTGATTTTTTGATGAGTTTGTGCTTCTTACTTCATTCTCATCCTTAGCTCATCAGTCCTCGCCTGAGCAATAGGCTAGGAGTCAGATAGACATTCATCACTTCGGTGTTAATAGACATATAGATCCTAACACCTTGTTTTTCTGTGCATGGATGATGAGCGAAGGATGTGTTTCCCAATCATTTACCCCTGTTGATTGTTCTTGTTGACTAATGATTTTCTTGCGCCTTCTAGAAAATGAATACCTATGTGTTTCGTTCATCTTCATTCCCTATGATTTTACTTCTGCACTTTAATTTAATTGAGGACGAATTTGGTTGGCATTTTTGTCCACCTGGATGAAAGTTATAATTTATTTGGACTGCGTTTTGTCCTCTTGTTGACAGTCGTACATTATTGGACTATGTTTTCCTTCTGCATTATATTTTTACCTTGATAACGATTATTTCTTTAATTCCTTCTCAATCTTTAATTCTTTGAAACTCAGCAATTGATGGTAAACCCAACGATGGTAAACTCGACAATGGTGTCAATCATTATTCATTAATTACACATAGCGATTATTGTATATGTTTTCTTACAACAAACACAACGATTCATTTTTGGGCGTTCTACCCATCTATTTGGTTGTTATTTTAACCCCTTATTTATTGAAAATTTTACCCATTCTTGTCTGTGATTCTTGACAGTTGTTGATTCCCGTAGCGTGATTTCTCTAGACAACGATCTTACCCTTCCTAATGCGATTTATTCACATTTATTATTGTGAGAACTGTTACTAATTTATCTTTGTGTTATGATAATTCACAATGTGGGATGGCAAGCTGTCTATGTTCCTTAGTGGGATGTTTTCATTCTTGGTGTATGTATGCGATTTCATATACACAGATGAAAAAACCAACAAGCATGTTGCAGATTGTACAAGAGGTCCAACAGGAAAAGGAGCATGAGATCTAGTTGGCAACTTGGCAGCCAACTGTCAAAGAAACAAATTGAATAGCCGAAAGAAAACTACAATAGAGATGAGTCACAAAAAAATACTTGTTAGCAAGCAAGTGACCTTCAACATATTTCTAACCAATTCCAACTGGACAACAAGTATGATTGACACTTGAATGGTGAAAATTGTAAAATTTTATTCAGTTTGGTTTATATTTTCCATAATTACTATTATGATTTAAAAAAAAAATGATGAAATTTGTATACTTACTATGCTAAATTCAAGAAGGGAAATCATTTCATGTGATGTTGAAAGCAGTGCATGGAAAATTCAAACCAACTACAATCAAAATAATGTTTTAAATTGCATTAATCATCACTAAAGTGAAATTTATGTGAAATGATCAATTTGATTTTTATAATATAAATATTGTGTTATGAGAAATGAAGTAAAAAAAATTATTTCATATTGTTAGGGTAAATAAGTGATCCGGATTATTTTTGGCACGAAATGAGAGCGGAGATATAATAAAGAAATGCTCAGAGATATCGTGTATATCTAGTAATATAACAGAAATATATCAGAGATGCAACCATAAACACAGAGATACAGTAATACACGATTTCTATTAATGAAAGACATGTACAGAGACTGTAAAAATACAGAGTGAAAGACTTGCTAGAATGGTGGCAGCTTATCTCTGAGAAG
>CBVK0100184933.1:5899-17980 GCA_900067695.1 Picea abies
TGCACTTAATAACTCAATAAATTAGTAGTAGTTAGTGATTCCAAGAAAGACTTTGGCTTGGGATCATTACAGTGGTATCAGAGCCTCGATCCTCCAAACTTGTGGAGATATTGGTGCATGCAGAAGTACAGGGGAATTGTTATGGGTTGAAGGAAGATAAACAACAATGAAACAGAGGTAGAAATTGAAGGGTCAGGGGACGACCATGAGCCTCAGGGCTTGGCTCTCTTAGTAACTAAATTTGGTAAGTTCCAACAAAACATGAACTGCACAGAAAGCACATTGGTCTGACAGTTGGATGAGTATCAGGAAACCAACAGAAGGGGACAGGCCGAAATCTCTGAAACCTTGAAGAAAGTTTATGAGAATCTATAGAAAATGAATGAGAACCAAACTAGGATAACTAACCTTCTGATGAAAGTAACCCATCGAGGCAAAGATCCTGATACGTATGGGAATAAGGAGGCTGGAGGGTCCAGTGGAACCCATGAGGAAGACAGATATAACCCAGAGAAAGCACCAGGATCTGAAGGGAGTCTTGGAGGTGTCACATTTCATGGGGTGAGATCGGAAGAGACTCAATAAATTAGTAGTAGTTAGTGGTTCCAAGAAAGAATTTGGCTTGGGATCATTACAGAATCGGCCTGGGAGTATAGCCAGAAATTTAAAGATGCTATAGGGATGCTAGCGCATCCAATTCATGAGGAACATAAAAGAGAATGGTATATCCATAGATTTCTACCTCCGACATGGATTCCATTAATGCAACAATGGATAGTTACATTCATAGATGCCTTGGAACAATCAATGAATATTGAAGCCATGGCAGGATATATGGGGAGCCTGAGAGTGAACAGACCCCCAACAGACACAAATTTGGTGCAACTACAAGGAAAACTATCAGTGCTCACAGAGAAGATTCAAGAATTGACAATACCCATACCAGGACGATCGCAAGTTTGATGTACCGGATGTTACACAGAAGGACATATGGAAAATAAATTTCCATGAATGAGGGGAATGGGACCTCCTCAGAATCTGATGGGACCCATACTAGGACCCACAGGAAGAGTTGCGCAAGTATCCACAAATTTACCATTACATACCCAAACCCCGTATCATGCTTTTCCAGGTAATCAAGCAATGCCATTAGTTGAGTATTGCGATATTTGTTGAACCCATGGGCATGGGCCAAGACAGTGCCCCATTATTCAAAAGTATGAAACAATGCCAAATACTTTGCATTGAGAGTTTTTCACATCTAGCACACATGCTAAGAATCAGTGTAGAGCATTGGATGCACTTGCGGACAGACTGGATCAAACAACATTTAGGGTGAATGAAACCCCTCAGGGACTAGGAAGAGGTCGAGGAGGTGGAGTCAGAGAATACTTCAGAGGAGGAAGAACTAGGGGAAGAGGACCAAGTATATTCTACAAATGTGATGAGCAAGGCCACATGGCTAGACGTTTTCCTCATCTAAGGTGACCTTGGTGCTCTCACTGCAGAATCAATGGGCACGCAACTAAAGACTGCCTAGAACTAATTGCCAAATGGGAAGATTGGGTATGATGACAAGGAACTAACCTCATCAGCTCAGAGATAAAGAGGGTTATTAGAGGACAATTTCTCAATTTTAATATCGTAACTCGAGGAGGAGAAAAGACTAGTGCAGATGATGATAATTTACCTCAGATCCAAAAAGCAATGCCTAAGGAGGATAGGTATGATCTGTTGAAACATAAGTTATTCTTTAAATATTCCATAGAAGTATTTCAGAATATCCATGGCCTTGAGATGCAAGAGAAACCCCCTCATCCTATTGTTTACCCTAAGAACGCACAAGTCCCTGCTTCACCCCCTACACCCAGAAACCCCGTAGTCCCGATGACACAACTTGAGCAGTCACAAAATGTAGTTGACCTGTGGTTTCAGCTATTTTATGATATTCTTGGGAATGACCAACTGACATAGAATTTTAACAATGCACTATACCTAGTCCTAGGAATTGAAGAATCTGAATAAACTAGAATAAGGACTAATCTCCCTGAGAATTATACCCAAAGAGTGCAGAGAAGGAAAGTACGAACTCGAAAAATTTTTAGGTTAGTATCCTAGCTAGATGAGTTAGAGATTAAGGATGTTATGTTAGATCTAGGATTTTATGTTAACATACTGCCTAAAAAGACTTAGGAAGCCTTAGGAAAACCCCAGTTGATAGATTCCTAAATCCAGCTAAGAATGGCCAATCAGTATTGTGTTTTTCCAATAGGAACACTAGAGAATGTGGAAATAGATGTTGTGGGAGATAAGGACCCTTATCCTTCACTACTTGGTATTTATTGGGCTTATGACAACTATGCGGTGATTGACCTAAAGAAAGACACTATGAAATTTGAGGCATCGAAATAAAAGTGGTTCAACTCTTGTATTCATATGTAGGCCCTCGATATATAGAACCAATAGACAACAATATGGAAGGAGAGGAATTGGAGCAGTTGTATGTTATAACAGCAGGAATGAGAGAAGACTACATAAATCCTACTGTTGATGGATCAGTAAGTTGGAGGAGCATACAATCGGCAGAAGAAGATTTAGAACTAGCATTTGACAGTTGGCAGCAAGGCTCATATGAAAGATTTTCAAGAAGATGTGCAACTGTCAGAGAAACTAGATGGGTTGGAACCGAGATCAGAGAACACTTGATATATGATGGTACCTCAGATAGTTGAGGATCAAAGGATCTCGGTTTTGGATTTATCCCTCAAGGACACCCCTCCTAGATTGTGGACTAGTCACAAAGCCTTGATTAAGAACTGGGAGGATGTGAAGCAAGCTATCCGATATAGATTTCAAAATAAGGAGGAGTTGGAATCAGAGATGCAGATAGATTTCCAATTTGTGCAACTGTTCAATGGGAAGTCTCATCCTAAAGCACATATTGAACAATGCATAAGATAATGGAAAGTTGCAGAAATACCATCTCACTTATGGGTTCAGTTATCTCCCCATTCATTAGGCCCAATTCCAAAGGCTTGGCACATGCATGGAGAAACCAGAAGATAGACCAGCAACTGAAAAACGTTGGCAGATCAATTATGAAAGGACTTCTTGTTTACAAGTAAGTACCGTGAGCTTGAAGTAGTCCTACAAAGAATTAAAGAATTCCTTTTTACATATAATGGTGAACAAAAATCAAACCTAGTGGTATGTGCAAAGCATGGCCAAGAACTTCAGTCTAACCTTCACCTAGACTTGGACAAGAGACCTATAGAATGTTATAAAATTGAGGACTTAGAAAGTCCAGATGATTTAGAAGAATTGAGAAATTTATCCATTAAGGAGACATGAGAGAGAAGAGAAATACAGATCATACCCAGCCAGACTGATGGTTCTTATAATTATCCATTGAAGTTGCATAAAGTCAATATAGGGACCATAGAGAAACCTAAGATAGATATGATAGGAGATTACTGGGTTGATCAAACTAGCCAAGAAATACATAGCTTGTTCTGAGAGTATGAGGACTTGTTCCCAAAGACATTTTCATAGCTAAAAGGGATTAAAGGAGCTATGGGAGAAATGAAAAATGAACTAAAACCAGGATCAAATCTTGTAAGGCATAGACCACATCACCTTAAACTGAGAGTGAAAGAGAAGGTTAAGAAGGAAAGAGACAAGATGTTGGAAGCTGGACTCATTTTTACAGTAGAAGAAGCAGAATGGGTTATCCCAATAGTTATCCAGAGAAATAAAGGAATAGAGGACATTAGGGTCTATGTATAATATAGAAGCATTAACTATGCCTGTGTGCATGACCCTTTCCCAACACCTTTTACTAATGAGGTTCTAGAACAGGTTGCGGGGAAAGAATCTTACTCATTTACAGATGGATTTTCAAGGTATCACCAAGTGAGAATTGTTGAAGAAGACAAAAAGAAGACCACATTCATAACATAATGGGGGTCATTTTCATATAATGTGATTCCATTCGACCTAAATAATTCCCCTGCATTTTTTTCTCGGATTTTAATAGCAGCCTTCCGAGAATTTATCCACAAGTTTATAGAAGTGTATATGAATGATTGGACGGTCTATAGTCTTCTCAAGGAACATGCAGCACTACTACTTCTGATGTTTGATAGATGTAGATAATTGCATATATCATTGAACCTCGGTGAGTGTATATTTTGTGTGCCACATGGGAATTTTTTAGGCCACATAGTATGCCAGGAAGGGGTACTGGTAGCCCAACCAAAGTTATGGTTATTGTGAACATGTCGTCACCTATGAGTGATAATACGTTGCACTCCACGCTGGGGCACATAGGGTACTATCACAAATTTATCAAAAGATATGCAAACATTACTGCACCTCTAGAGAATCTACTAAAGAATTCATAAGTGTTCTAGTGGACCCCAGAGTGTGATAAAGAATTTGACATCCTAAAGGGAAATCTCAACACAACACCTATTCTAATATTTCCGAACTAGGAAAATGAATTTCATGTGCATATAGACGCATCAAGTATTTCCTTGGGATCCATATTAGTGCAACCGGGAGACAGATCCATGGATCATCATATCTACTTTGCTAGCAAGAAGTTGTCACAAGTTGAGCACAAATATACAACCACATAAAGGGAAGGTTTAGCTATGATTTACGCCTTGCATAAGTTTAGACATTATCTATTAGGTTCTCATTTTAAGTTCTTTACTGATCATTCTTCATTAAAATATCTAGTTAACAAAACGTTCTAGAAGGAATAATTTGTTGATGGTTATTACTATTTCAGGAGTTTTCATTTGAGGTAATCATTAAACATGGAATATGAAACGTAGGGCCTGATCACCTGTCTATATTAGAGTCATGAGAAAGTGGCGGAGCAGTCGATGATCAACTCCCAGATGCAGACCTGTTTTGAGTTGAGGCCATACCAGAATACTTGGAAGACATAGAAATCTTCTTAAGTACAGGGACCTACCTATAAACGTACTCTGCAACTCAGAAACTTCATATGGTGGTTATATCAGTGGACTATCAATTGATTGTGGGATAATTGTATTAGTTGGTACTAGATAGCATCCTCGGGAGATGTGTCTTAGATCATGAAAGACAAGATATATTGTGGGAATTACACAATGGAGTAGCTGGAGGCTATACCAAAATACCTGGAAGACATAGCAATCTTCTTAAGTATAGGGGCCTACCCAAAAATGTACTCTACAACTCATAAATGTCATATGGTGGTTAGAGTAGTGGACTCTCAATTGATTGCGATAAAATTGTATAAGTTGGGACTAGATAGCATCCTCAGGAGATGTGTCTTAGATCATGAAAGACATGACATATTGTGGGAATGCCACAGTGGAGTTGTGGGAGGCTATGTTGGAGGAAATGCAACTGCGCAGAAAATCCTCCAAGATGGACTATGGTGGGCCACACCCTTCAAGGATTCAAAGGCATATGCTAGATCTTGTGATGTCTTTCAAAGAGTGGGTAAGCCATCACGACGAGATGAATTGCCTCTTCAGCCAGTTCAAACTCTACAAGCATTTTAGAAATGAGTGATTGACTTCATTGGGTTGATCAACCCCACAGCGAAGCATTCAAAGGTTGGGTATATTATTACCACAACTAATTAACTTACATGTTGGGATGAGGCAGAGGTTGTTCATGATTTTTCGACCGATATTACTACTAGGTTCATTTTTTTAAATATTATCACTCGGTTTGGATGTCCTAGGAATTTGAACAGTGATCAGGGAGGTCATTTTATCAGTAGTACAATATCAAATCTTATAGCAAAGTTCTTGCTTCAACATCATAAAAGAAGTCCCTACCACCCGCAAGCCAATGGAACAATAGAGGTGTTTAACAAGATTTTGGAGAGAGGATTAATGAAGGTTTGTTGCACAAACATGGAGGATTGGGATGACAAAGTCCCAGTAGCTTTATGGGCTTACAAGAAAACCACAAAGAAAGTACACAGGTACACCCCATTTCAGCTAGTCTATGCGAAAGAGGTTGTGGTACCTAAATAATTCATTACTCCGAGTTTATATATTGCACAGATTACACACATGTCAGAGGATGAATGAGTTGCGTAGAGGCTCATGGACTTAGAAGAACTTGAAGAGACTAGGTTTTTAGCAGACTTCCATCAATCAGTTGAGAAAGAAAGATAGAAATATTGGCATGACAGACACAGTAAGACCAAAGTATTTGCACAAGGAGAAAAGGTCCTACTTTATCAAAGTCGATACTAGAAACATCTAGGCAAGTTATGCATGCATTGGTTGGGACCATTTATAGTTGCGGAGATCCGACCTTCTGGTTGGTTGGGACCATTTATAGTTGCGGAGATCCGACCTTCTGGAGAAGTCAAATTTGTGCAACTAGATGGTATGTTCTAGCTAGGACTATTTCTCTAGTCCAAAGGAGCAAGTGTATTAGTTAGATTTGAGTATTTTTGCAAATTTTTGTGAATTCATTTAATAAAGTCGAAGAGTGCATTGTTGCACCGCAACACATAGTTCATTTGTTTTCTATTCAAGTGTTATTTTGATGCAGAAATACTTACTCAACATCGTAGGATCAGAAGCGTCAAGAACCTATTAATGACAATCATTAATATGAAGGGGACCCCTTTGTGGTTGGAGAAAGAGTGAATCTAGATGCAATCCTAGTCCATGTGCCACACAAACCCTGTCCATTCATAGCCTTTATTACCGCTACAGCCATGTGCCACACAAACCCTGTCCATTCATAGCCTTTATTACCGCTACAGTTAACCGTCTGAATTTTTTAAACCATAAAGCCGCGATACGTGAATATTCCATCAGTATCCACATTGGGATTCTCATCCGTTATGCGGTAAGGTCTAGTGTTGGCCACGTCCCTGACCAACTTGCACAGTGGCCAATAGCGCAGCTAGTCGGAATGATCAGGGCCTCAACTAATCAACTGGAGTAGAGGCTCTAGTAGGATAAAAGGACTGTAAAGTTTGCAAGGGAGGAAACACTCCTTTTTCAAGCATGCAGAACACAGGAAGCATATGCCAAGGTCCAGGCAGAGCAGAAACTGGAAAGATTCCAGGAGGNAGCTGTCCAGGCAGAGCAGAAACTGGAAAGATTCCAGGAGAGGCTTGTTGAAGCCTGGATGAAATTAAGGAAAGTCACACCCCAACTTCCAGAATCCAGTGTTGCAGGAGAGAATGACCATTAGATAGAATTACTCTAGGGAGCATGGTCACAGTTGGCCATTCATGTAGAGAAGATGGAAGTGCAGTTGCAGCAGAGTCAACAAGAAGTAGATACTGAGCCTCGGAAATTGCAAGAGAAGATGGAGAAAGTAGTGCTAGAAGGAAACAATGCTCGAGTAGCACTACACAAGTGCACAACCAAGTGTACAAAGATATTTCGTGAAGTCAGTGACAGGATGGAAATTATGGCAAGGCACAACCAAACTCTAGAGGAGGTGCATGCAAGAATCTAGTTTCTCAAAAACGAAGTTGTGGTCATCATGGAGCCACTGGACTAACAAGAGAAGTCTGATCAAATTCAGCAAGCGGATAATGAGATGGACACTCTGTTTGAAGCACAATACATAGCCAAGAGGGAGTTATGTGAATTTCAACCTTTCATTCAGACAGTGCATATGAAAATGAATTAGGTAGATGCTACAATAGAATCTGAATGGAATTCTTTGGTTGCATCCAAGCCCAAAGGATGTATCACAGATGCAACTCAGTAGTTTGTAGCTTAGGCCTCACTCCTTGCCAGGAAGTGGTAGGATAAAATTGGGAGTTTCGAGCAAGTCAGGAAGTGGGCCTTAGAGTTGGTCCCAAAGTTGGGCCCTTCATTTGAAGAGGTAGAGAAAGAGAAAGCGCAAGAAGAATATGAAAGTAAAGAAGAGAAGGAGGACAATGGAAAACAACAGTTACTCGTAGAAGCCGTGAAAGAGCCAAGTACTTGACTCGAGGGCGAGTCAAAGATTGTGGTCGGAGCCTGTTGATCCCTTTGTTTTTGGATTTGAAATTGTGCAAGAAGGAATATAGTCCTAGTTTTGGTTAGTTGTGGAAACTACAAAAGAAGCTAGATAGTGGAGCAAGTAAAGGAACAAAACTCAGTTGTGGAAAGGAACAATGCAACGCCAACAAGGCAAAAGCAATTACAACAGAACAAGAAAGCATGGGAGCCCAAAGCCATAAGATTCCCCTCAGCCTATATATGAGATGCATACGATTATAAAAGGGTTGGTTGGGTTGGCTATTATTGATAGGTTGGGTTTTTTCTGTTGTTAGTCGGATGTTGGTGTTGTGTTTAGTTGAGAAAAGATTTTGTAATTGCAATATGTATACAGTTTTGGGGGAAAAGGGTAGATAGATATCTTTGATATGAGTCTGGAGCCTTAAGTTTGTAACAAAGTACCAATTTGTATCTCTAAGATTGTATTTGAGAGGTTTTGATGCTAATAATATATAAAGAAGGACCTAAAATTTTGAAAATTATTGTCATTCTGTGTTTATGCTTATGAATTATATCTTTACAATACTTCTTTATTCTTGATGAGATCAATATGTTGTCTCTGTGTTAAAATGCTTTCGCGACTTGATTATCTTTACTTCCCAGATGAATGAGTTCAGATATGTTCTCTAGTTAGACTATCTTGCGCAAGATCATGGTGAATCTTGAAGGTTATGTTCTCTAGTTAGACTATCTTGCGCAAGATCATGGTGAATCTTGAAGGTTATGGGAACCCACCTAAGTATTCTCCTTGCTCTTCCCTATCTTTTTGTCTTGGTTGCACTTCAGGTGAGATTTCTTCTCTTTGGAGGAGATGAAAATTCCAGTTCTCTAGACTACTCGATACCTTTTGTTGGTAACCTAAGAAGGAACCTGGTCTGATCAATTTCGTGCCAACGGGTCATGCTCCATTACCACATGAAATGGGAATAGTAATCAAACATATATATTTTATATATTGATTCATTCTAATCGGTACCAAAACCTTTATGGATTCCATCAAGTGATAGAAATTAATCACTTCCATTTGTAGTCGACTAGTATCCACAGTCACTACACACCCTTTACCATTTCCATTGTCACTTCACACTAGCCATCATTATTCTTTCAATCATTTCCTTGTCTCTTAAATAGACACCAACTTCAACCTCTTTCCACCTAACCATTTCCTCCTTAGCCTCCAATTTCCAACATATTACAGTTACCACCTATACAAATATCCATTTACAAACCCGACTACCACACTTGCATGTGGACAATGCACGATAAATCATGAGGAATTCTAAAACATCAAGGAAGTTCATAGGGCCTATTAGAAACAACCCTTCCACTACATAGAATAATGATGTTATAAAATAGATAATAACTAGAGTGATGAAGGATATCTTCAAGTGGTTCTCAAAAAATTCAATGAGCTACGCATAATGTTCTCCAAAAAAGTTGATGAGTTAAACACAACGATGTCCAAAGATTTGGCAAAATGGAGTTGGAAATAAATGAGTAGGAAAAGTACCAAAACCAGCTCAAGGGTGAAGTCAAAGTAATGAAAAGTGGGAATAGAGGAGAAAGTTACTCAAACTCCACTCTTCTTTTCAACCAACACACCATTTATCTAACATGGGTTCTTTTAGTGGTTTTACACAAGATAAAATTTTATAAACCAAAATTTGATAGTGAGGATGATTGGGAGGGTACAAGGTAGATTAACAAAATCGAAATTTATTTCAAGTTATATAGGATATACAATGAGGAAGAAAAAAATAATCTTTCATTAACACACCTAGAGATATTGGTTGATGACTAGTTCTTATGGTGGAATGAAAAATCCTAGGCATTAGCAAGAGATTGGGATTATTCAACAAGACTTTTTTTAAAAGATTCCAAGATATAGATGAGAAGGAATTTTTTTCCAAACTCAGTTGATTGAAACAATGAGGAACAATGGATGGGTATTTTCATGATCTACATGTACTAGCTACTCACATCAAAGACCTATCTACTCAACATCTACTACAAATTGCTATATTGGACCAGCTAAAAGATAATATAAAGAATGAACTCAAATTACTAGATATCAAAGATATAGAGCAAGGTAGACAAAAAGCCAAACTTGTTGAAGAGAAACTCACATCCTATCAACATCCATGTTGGTCCCAAATTGAAAAATCAAGCTCAAAATACATTCATCCTAACAAAATGAATCTACCATTAGATGCAAAGAATGAAAAAAATGGTGTTTTAAATGTAAAGCACCTAATTGGACCCCAGGCCATAAATACAAAGGAAAAAAACTCTACATGTGTGAAGTACATAGAAGTGATAGTGATAAAGAGGAAGAATATTGATAAATTTTTCATTTGATATGAAAACTGACAGTGAGGAATCTAAAGACATTGAAGAATATAACAATTAAAATACCATTCCAATACTCTTTGTTATCGCAATAATGGGTATTTCACAATTGTAGACTTACGTTTTTCGTGAAATTAAGAAGAATAAAGTAACAGTTCTTATAGATAGTGGCAGTTCATATAATTTTATAGATACAATAATAGTCAAGCAATTAAAAATGTTCATCTACCCCACGTCTTACTTTCAAGTCGCAATACCGAGAAACATAACTACTTCTTGCAATGGGAAATTCCATAAAGTAGAATTGGCTATTAATGGCTACTGATTAAGGTCTCCAATGTATGTCATGGTGATCAAGGGAGAAGATGTTTTTTTATGATCATAATGGTTGGATAATATTTGTACAGTGGGGTTAAACTTAAAAAAACAATTCCTATTATTTTATGAAAATGGAAAAAATACAAAGTTGATAGAATCAATAGCCCACCCAACCATATAGTATCATCTAACAAAATGAAGAAAATGATTTAGAAAGGACCCCGAGCCTATGTTGGACTATGGTTTGACAATGCGGAAAGAATGAAAGATAAATCATGCTAGTACGAGGGAGATGTGTAATTCCTTATGTGCTCAACATGGATTTGACATGTAGTATTCAAGAAAATATTAATAAAATAAATAAAATCAATGTTGGGAATAAATAAAATATTTCAATGTCCATCTTAATGAAAATAATTTTATATCAACTTATATTTAGAAAAAGATAGAGAAACAAACTTACCAACTTAATGAGAACTCTCCATAGTTCTCGTCTTTTTAGAGGTCGTATTTAGTGGCCCTAATAAAAAAGTGGCCCTACCAGTAGCACCCTTTTTCTGTGGTTAAAATTATGACTTGTTTCAAATCACATCCTTGACAATGAGACTAAAACCTTAAAATTGACTCTCAAATTGAAAAGTGATTCTACCAATAGAACTGACTTTTTCAGACTTAAAATTATGACTTGATTAGGACCATGGCCTTGACAACTCCTACCATCGCAGTTAAAAAATCCAAGATCGACTCCCAAATTGTCACTTGAAAATTTACTTATTAATGAATTTTTATTTTTATTTTAAATTTACATTAAAAATAGATAAATAGAAAATTTTAAAAAGCTCGCAAACAAGTTTACAAGAAAAAAAATAATAGTAATAACCCAAAATTTTGATTTTTTTTTAAATAAAATTTAAAAAGAGAAAAAAATTGAAATTAAAAATGAAAAAACTAGAAAGAAACCCAAAAAAACTAACGAAACAAAACGAAAAAACCCCAAAAACGATTTTATGAAAGCAAAATCGTTTTTTTTTTTCTTTTCGTTTTTTTGTTTTTTGTTTTTTTTTCGTCTTTTTTTTTTTTGTTTTTTGTTTTGTTTCATTAGTATTTATTATTATTATTATTATAGTTTTTGTAAGTTTTCTTTTAATTTTTTATAAAATAATTGGTTTTTTGGGTTTTTTATTTTTAAATTCGATTTTTTCTCCTTTTCATTTTTTATTTTTTATTTTTGAAAAAAAACTAAAAACATTTGGGTATTACTATTTTTTTTTTAAATGTGTTGTTTTTTCATTTTTTTCTTGTAAACTTGTTTGTGAACTTTGTTTTATTTTTATTTTCTATTTATCTATTTTTAATGTAAATTTAAAATAAAAATAAAAATTCA
>CBVK0100184934.1:0-17976 GCA_900067695.1 Picea abies
TTCAAATACCACTGCCTTGGAGCTTTCTTTAGGCCATTCAAGCTCTTCTTCAACATGAATACCAAATTTTCCTTCCCTTTGACCTCATACCCATGTGGCTATTGCATATAAATCTCTTCCTCCAAATCCCTATGGAGAAAAGATGTTTTTACATCTAAATTTCCAAGATGCAAATATTCTACTGCCAAAAGACTTAAAATAGTCCTAATTGAAGTCATTGTAACGACATGAGAAAATATTTCATCAAAATCTATACCTTTCTTTTGTGCAAACCCCTTTACAACAAGTCTAGCCTTGTATCGCATTTTGCCTCCATATTCTTCCTTCAACTTGTAAACCCATTTATTCTGCAATGCTCTTTTTCTTGCAGGAAACTAAACCAAGTCCCAAGTCTGGTTATTTACCAAGGAATACATTCCCTCTTTCATGCCTTGGTCCCACTTCTTTTTAGTGTCTACTTGCATTGTCTCTTCATAACATTCTAGTTCACCATAATCAATCAACCATAAATAATACTGTTGTAACCTAGGTATGCACCCCTGCCCCTCCTCTCTTATTTCTGTATGCCTTAATCAATTTTTTTCTCTTCTGGTTAGTTAAGTTAGTTTCCCATTACTGAATGACTTGGTTCTCATTCGTTTCTTTCTTGATTGAGTCTTCACGCATTTTTTGTTTTTATTGTTTCTTGAAGGATAATTACATGTCGTATTTAGTTCAGAACGCTTTTCATCATGTTTTCCATTGATTAAGCTCAAAGCAGGTCAAACAAACCTTTTTTTATGCACAAGAAACACCCGTGGACAAAACACAACAATTCAAAGCGATCATTTTCAAGCCTGGATTGTCAAAATGGAAAGGGTAATTTTCAACGGTAAAGATCCAACGGGCCGATCAGATCAATGCCTCTCGTCCATTCGGGGGTCTAGAATCACGTGGGTTTTAACAAAAGGCATTAGGAAATTCACTCCACAACTTCGGCGTTCAAGCATATGAAATTGTCATTGTTTCGATCGCCGAAGTTTTGAACTCCCGAAGTATTTAATGTTAAACATGGCTTAAGCCCGAGTTAATTAGTGATAAGAACTGGCTAATCACTACACAAGATCATCACTTTAGGATATTTTCATGCTTTACATCCATAAACTCCCAAACATTGAAGTCCCAAAGTGACGTCAGGTTGCCATGTCACTTCGGGCCCATACTCCTTCAGGAGATTTTCATTCTTTATATCCAGAAACTCTAGAACGCCGGAGTGTCGAACCGTCGAAGTGACGTTAGGATGCCATGTCACTTTGGGCCCATACTACTCCGAGAGAAATTCATGCTTCGCAATCCAAAACTCTCGAAGCCCGAAGTGCCGAAGCACGTGGAAACCATCAATTGAGACACGTGGCACACTCATCAGTCATGACACATGGCACTCATTCCATGTAATTTGGTTGCATCATTCACCCATTTCCACGTGACATGTGTCACTCTTCTTTCCATGACATGTAAGCAATATGACATCTGGCTGCCACATCAAATTTGGGAGATTTTCCTTCGGGGGAATTACAATCACAATGTTGAGAAGCTCCCAAACTCCAAAGTGTCTAAGTAACGACTACCATGTCACTTCGGGATATATTCATGCTCTGCATTCAAAATCTCTCGAGCTCTAAGAAATTTGCGCCATCACTAAGTATGGAGAGGGAGGTTCTAATATGGTAGACATGTAGAAACTTTAGAAGGGGCGCTAAAGTAGCAGGGCCACCCAGATCACATATTTTGACAAGATTGATGGTCACACTTCATTGTGGGGATGGAAAATGCTTGAATGTTAATTTTCCAGAGTGGTCCCTCAATTGAAACCATGGTATAACTTATGAGGTACATGTTAGCTTGTGGTGGATTGCGGGGGTCAGAGCAGTGTAGACCCAAACCACCCTCAACAACTTCCGCAATCACGTGCTTATATGACGTCAGGTGACCACGTCACTTCGGGAGATTTTCACGTTGCACATCTAGTTATCTTCAGTGGCCTCCAACAGTGCGTGTTCACACCATGATCAATACAGAACTCGACTTTGTCACTTCGAATCAGTTTCTTCCACAATTACAGTTTATCCAACGCATGCATCAGTTTAGTCTCAGAGACAATAGAAATTTTTTAATCAATTCCAGAACCGTTTTAGATTAAATTAATAAGTGGTCTTCTATGTGTGATAAGAACCACTCTTTTTTATTAATTCAAGTGTGAAGTATACATTGTTGTACTCCAGTAGTGTTTTATTCAATTTAATAATTTGTTCTGCAATTGTTAATGTAGAGTTAAGTCTCATTCCCAGATGGACGAGAACCTCTGCAACTCTAATAAATATGCAGTTTCTGTATGTTTTGAGGGGACTTGTTTTTGGAAAGGAGATCAATACATCAACTGGTTGAACCTGTTATATGCACATGATTAAATTTCTCTCCCTAGTGAATATACTTTTCATGGCAGTGTTTTGTCCAAATCTTCATGTGTTTTTATCTTATCTTGAATGCAGTTTTTGATCTGTGCGAAGTATATTTCATTTCCTTCAGCTATTGTATAATTTATGTTTACTAATATGCAACCTGTAAAACAACTAATGCTTTGGTGGATATTTGTTTCTATTGCAACCTGTGTGAGTAATTGTGTTTTTGATACATGTTTAATGTCTTGAAATGATGTTTTAAGTATTAAACTTCTTGCAACAAATTATTCATTGAGGGGTCTGTTGTTTCCCTCTATTTTTTCCTCTATTATTTCACTTGTCTGTCATTAGTGTGCCACCAGCCAAGGAGGACCTTCATCCGTAGAATTTTTCTAGCCCAATCATGCTCTTGTCTTGGTAAACCAAACCTCTAACTGACCAACACAATTTAAAAAATAACCATTCTAAACTTGAGGTGGACTAGATTTTCCCTTTACAAGTTAGGTGCAGACTTTAGGACCAACATATTATGGCACTGTTTCTGGGGAATGGAGTAATGAAGATATATTTTCCTGGGATAAAGACAATGATTAGATCTAGTTTTTTATGGTGAACAAAATCCAGACACATTCAAATTGCAAATCATTCACCTGGTGACTCCATGGTTAAAGAATCCAGTGGCGACTCCACAGTTTTAAGAAGTCATATCTTGAGATGGAAGCCATCTTGGCTCAAAGGTTTTCTCCTTTTAATTTCTCTGTTGTTCCTGGTTTTCCAAATATTGTTCCTACTGTATATCAGTGGGGTGATTACTTGCCTAGATTTAGAGAAGATAAAGATGATAACCTTGCAGATCATTTGCTTCAATTCCATGAGGTGATGCATCAGTTCGGTATACATCATGAATATGTATTAATGAATATTTTCACGTACTCATTAGAGGGAGATTCTTGTGAATGGTACCAATCCTTGCCTCCTAATAGTAGATCTTCCTTGAAACAATTTCATGCAACATTTAGTGATCATTGTAAAAGTTTTTTTTCCAGCTGATTTACTTTTTGAAAATTGTTGTGAAGAATTTGGATGTTATATTCAACAGTCAATTATTAGTTCTTATAGTAGTATAGATGAAGGGGACGATAATGCTAAGGAAGAGGATGAAGATTCATTATCACTTGTATCTTCTTCCAATTTTTTTATACAGTAAGATGACTTTCAACATTCTTTTAAAACTGATGAATGTTGTGAGGAATTTGAACAAATGTATTCTTATCATAGCAATAAATATAGGGATGTTAATTGTGAAGAGATAGTTAAGCAGAATGAAGATTTTCTTGAGCATGTTGATTCTTCTTTTGAAGCTATAGAAATAAATTTACAGCCATCATATTTCTATGATCATCTTATTGTTTTTAATTCTATCAAAGAGTTTTCTATCTAAGAAAATGATCACCAATTTCAAGGGGATTTACTTGCTCCTACTTATCATGAAGCGTATGATATTAATGAGTTGTTTCAAAGAGAACATGAAGAGTATAATATTATCAATAATGCATATCTCATACAACAACAACTTTTTCTTCTCAACTAGTTGGAGGATTTCCATGAATTTCAAGATCCAATAACAAGTTGGATGGACTCTTGTTTTTCGAAAACCCCAAAGGTTGAAAGTTTTAGCATGATCATCATTTAAAACTGTAAGTACCATATTCATACTAACCTTTTGTCACATTTGTTACCCTATTTGGATTATTTTAAACAGTGACATGCACATAGTTATGGTTCTTAGTCAAATGGTTTCTTGGTTTCATTGGAAATGGAATTACACATGATTGAGNNTTGGTTTCATTGGAAATGGAATTACACATGATTGAGTTGGTTTTCAACTGAATAGAGTAGGTAGTAGGAGAATAATCTCATAGTTCGAGCATTTAATTTTCAGTTCATAGATTGTTTGGTTTCAATAGCTTGTTTGAATAAGAGAGACTCCATATCCCAACAAAGGCACTAGGGTGTAGCTATATATTAGTTGGTTTTTGTGTGAATAAAGACTCCATAGCCAAACAAATGCACTGGGGTGCAACTGCATTTTTTGGATTCAATAAGATGCATGGTTGAGAGATAGAAGAAGAGATGTGTGACTTGTAGGAAGAATTAGAGTTAAGAGAGCGAAGGTGGGATAAAGTTATTTAAATTCCAAGGAACTGATCTACTGTTCATATCGCCTCGCATGGAAGTGCTATCCCTAGTAGGAGCCAATGTTAAGACCTAAGTCTGCACCCCTGCCCCTTCTCTCTCTTTTCCACATACCTTCCTAGAAATTTTTCCTCTTAAGGTTGGTCAAGTCAGTTTCCCATTTGTTTAATGACTTGTTTTTCCTCATTGACTTGCTTGACTATTTCTTTGCACATAATTATTTATGTTTTCCTTGAAAGATAATTGCATGTCTAGTTTGAGTTTGAAATACTTGTCATCATGTTTTCCACTAATTGAGCATGCAACAGGCCCACTAATTCTTTCTTGTGTGTAGGAGACATCCAAGTCCACCAATTTCTTTGTATGCACAGTAACCAACCATGAGAAAAAATGCATCATTCGGAGCAGTCCATTTCGGTCTTGAAATACAAGCAAACAAACGGGTTCAATTTTTCAATCGTCAGATCAAGCAAAGATTAAGTCACAACCGTCAGATCTAATTGGAGAGAGATCGACAGTGGGGAGGCATTACGGGGATCATGAAGCAAATTAAATTTTCTGCAAGTTGTGAGCCCGCAATCGCTCAAGATTGTTGATCTTGCTAGATCAACAGATCAACGGTGCATATCGATCCCTCTACGAACGAGCATCTTCACATTGCGGGGATCGGGAAGGAAATTAAAGTTTGCTCTAGTTGTGAGCCTGCAATCGATCGGGATCATTGATCTTTCTAGATCAACAAATCAACAGTGGATATCGATCCCACTATGGACGAGCATCTTCACTTTGAGGAGATCGGGAAGGAAATTAAAGAGTGAGCGAGTTGATTCTTCGTAATCACTCATGATCGTTGATCTTCAAGCAAGGGACATGTGTAGGAAGATATAACACTTTGAAAATACAACACTCTGGAGGATTGCACGAGCAAGCAGAAGAAAACTCCCAAAGTGAATCTCGACCGTCCAAAACAAGAGGACACGTGGAGGCAGATCTCTCACTTCGGAGACCCGAACATTAATCTCCCAGAGCGGTCCCACAATTGAAACCATGGTATAGATTGAGAGGTATGTGGTAGTTGGTGGTTTATTGCGGGAGTCAGAGTGGTGTGGATCCAAACCTCCCTTGACAACTTCCACAATCACATGCTTATATCACGTATAGGGTCCAATCCGAGAGCATCACGTGGCAACAAAACTAGGCGTTAAGCCAAATCATCAAAGGAAAAAGTCACGAGGAGAAGAAAAACATTAGAAGACCACAACCAGTCCATCACAGAGAAAAAAATAAGAAGGGTTGGTTATGATCGAGACAAAGAAGCTTGCTGATATTCAACAGGTACAGAATAGAAGTTTCAAAATCTGAACTCTGCAACACCATAATCGGGAACTAGAGAAACTATAATCCAGACTACAGAAGGAATGTCAAAGACTCTAGAAAAACACTAGAAAACCTACCTCTTCCTCAAGAAGATAATGTGAAGGAGATGCCAATAAAGCCATTTATCCTCCAGTGGCCTCAAACAATGTGCATGCATGCCAGTGATCAATGAAGAACTTAGTTTTGTTGCTCCTAGTATTTTTCTGCCAATCCCAGTCCATTCCAGTGCATGCGTCAGTCCAATTTCATTGCCAGTAGCAATTTTCAGTTATTCAATTGCATGATTCTTTTAGATAAATCATAATAAGTGGTCTTTTATGTGTGGTAAGAACCACTCTTTTCTATTAAGTCAAGTGTGAAGTATAGATTGTTGTACTCCAACATTTTTTTAGTCAAGTTAATAAGTTGTTCTACAATTTTTAATGTAGAGTTAAGTCTCAGTCCCAGATGGACGAGCGCCTCTGCAACTCTGATAAAGATGCAGTTTTTGTTTGTTTTGAGGGAATTTTATTTTGGGAAAGGAGATCAATACATCTGCTGGTTGAACCTATTCTATGCATATGATTAAAGCTCTCTACCTGGAGAATATACTTTTGATGACAATGTTTTTTTCCAAATCTTCATGTGTTTTTATCTTATCTTGAATGTATTTTTTTATCTGTGCGAAGTACATTTCATTTCCTTCATCTATTGTATAACTTATGTTTACTAATGTGCAACTTGTAAAAAATCTAATGCTTTGGTGGAGATTCATTTCTATTGCAACCCATGGGAGTAATTATGTTTTTGATACATGTTTAATGTCTTGAAATGATATTTTAAGTATTTGATACATGTTTAATGTCTTGAAATGATATTTTAAGTATTAAACTTATTGCAGCAGATTATTCATTGAGTGGTATGTTCTTTCCCTTTATTTTTACCTCTATTATTTCACTTTTTTATCATTAGTGTTCCACCATCCAAGGAGGAACCTCATCTGTAGCATTTTTCCATCCCAACCATGCTCTTGTGTTGGTAAACCAACCCTCTAACTGACCAAAAAAATTTAAAAAACAACCATTCTAAACTTGAGGTGGCATAGCTTTTCCCTTTAGCAGTCAGGTGCAGACTTTAGGACCAACAAGTGTGAATCAAAATAATGATTTGATTTCTTGATTATGCAGATGTGTGACTGATACAACCTGAAGGGTTTCCTCAGCATAGATGATGTGGTCAATATGAAAAACCATGAGGAGATGTTGATCGCGTGTTAGAGAATTTCCATAGGAACCTAGACAAATTTATACTCTTTGTATTGATGATACATATTGAAGATATATCGGAGAAAATGAAATGACAGGTGGTTGGGGTCCCATGAGCATGTGTGTGACTCTTTCAACATCTAGCCAATGCCATCGTGTGCTATGAGGGACATGTAGAGGGCAGGGGTGGTCCCTCGAGATCATGATGAGGAGATATTTATATTTTTTGTGTGATCGGTCCTTACAAATGGACAATCGAGGCTAAAATCCTATTTTGTAGCATTATTCACATTTTTTACTTAATGAAAATTTATGACAGTATGTATTCAAATGACCCTTTTTTTCTTAATGATAACATGCCCATGATTCTATTATGTACATGTATGAATTTTTGTGTTTTTGACTAATGTGAATGATATTAGTGTCAATATAACACATAGTTAGAAAATGCATTGGATAATGAATTATAGCTTCTTGGAACATGAATATAAGTGATATAATTAAAATTATTCTCCAACAAATGTACATGAAGGAAATGACGGTGTAGCATAGGGTCATGAATATGAAATTCTCTATTTAGCTAAGTCACTACCAACGGAGAGTCCAAACAAAATTCTAAGGGCTGAGTGCCATGTGCAATGGTGTCATGAAGTAGTTCGATAACAACATTGTATTCAGACACATTATTGGTAGATGGGCCAATATAAGAACCCCCTAAAAATGACCAATTGGACCATGGGAGAATAGATTACCGAAGCAGTGGAAGCAAGGTTTCGAGTGTGACAGCTAGTTGCATCGGTGAACCCTAAAAAAATTGAAGAATCCCGTGACATATGCCAATCAAGCAGAAACACCATAAGAAACACTAACACAAAAATAAATTTATACTAATACTAAATACAACAATGTAAAATAATTACAAAGGGAACGCCTAAGCATGAAAGCTCAAGCATAACACTTCGTAAGATAGAGCCCATTTATGGGCTCTAAAAGCACATTCCCTTCAAAATATTCCAACTCGTAGGCTCCTTTATGAATGGCACATATCACAATGTAAGGGCCATGCTACAACGGATTGAAATTTTCTACCACCAAGGCGGCTTTGTCATGGTCATAGACCAAAAAAACGTCACCTTTAGAGAATATCCTTGGGTGCATGGACTTGTCATACTAAATTTAAATCATTTTTTTGTGCCTCATTCGCAGTGGCAGCATCACGATGTTTCTCATCAAGATGTTCCAAGTGAACAAGGAACATTTATAACTCATAAGAGTCAGGTGGAATCTCTATGGTTATATTAAGTGAAGGTATTTCACAGCCAATCAGTAAGACTACCTCCAAGCCATGAACATGTTGGAATGGAGAAAATCCAATAACAATCTTAACCAAAGTTCAGTATAATCATAAATTTGGATAGATCACAAGGTGCCATTTAGAATTAATCGCATTGATGGTACACTAGAGAATGTTATTGCTGTAATCTAAGGGAAAATAGAGAGTGTTACTAGTAGAAACTTACATATCCATCATAGAGATACATGCTTACACATATACATATAGAGATAGAAATACATAAGTAATGAGAGCTCAAAGATGAGTCCTTTTATTATATGATAGACAATACAATCTAATTACATATATCCTCTCCCATGAAGCTATCTAAGCCTTCATCTTCTTATCTATTTATACCTCTAACATGCAGTTGTAACTTCTTAACTTCCTAGGTCAGTCAGTTAAAAGATTTTGATCGACATCTACTTCTAACTACGTTGGTTGACCAACAAGTTCTAAGTCGACCATCGGGTCTAGTCGACAAGGTTGAACAACCCCTACAAAATCTCCCCCCACATCAATTCCTTTCTCGTCCCAAGAAAGAGGTGGTCATGTAAAATAATTTGTTCTCATATTTTGATTACAAAATTACAATAGGTTAAGAAGTATAGATGGAGAAAGAAAGAGAAGTATGTAAGAAGAAGATACAAGTTCTTTATGCGGTCGGCCGACTTAAGGTTCTATTTTTGACTGATTTGTTTTTCCTGGAGTTCCACTGCTAGCTTCATCTATTTCCCTACTCCTTTCAATTTATGTATTGACCTTGAAGGTTTTCCGAATAATACTAGGAGATGAATTCTTTATTCGCTAGATGAAGTTGCACCAAGCGTTGATTTCTTGTTGAGATTCTCCATTTAGAATATTTGACTGGGTGATCACCTCGAATTTCTCTACTAAAGTTATTGTCTGAGAGGTGCTCGGTTGTTGATACAATTGCTTCTATGCATGTTTCATTCTCTCTATTAATTGGCTTAGGCAAATGGTTGCCTGATCTATTTATAGATGCAATGGATTCATTTAACCAGAGGTATCCTTGATGATACCGACTAATAATAATTTTTTTCACTTCTTCTTTCCAACAACCCATGTCGGCTACTTGTGGGGAACCAAGGATGTTTCAGATGCTTTCTTTTTCCAGAAATTCATTTTCTGCTTTCCAACTTCCTTCCTCCATTGCCCATTTTGTGAAGTTTATCCAATGTTTTCTCCAGTCTGTTTCCTCCATCTTCCTGAGCCAGATATTTTGCATCCATATTTACAATGGTGTCGCTATGGATCTGTCAAAAAATTGCCTTTTTCTTGGATCTTTTGTCTTTCTCTAGACTTGACCTTTCATCCTTGACATTTGTTTATTTTGGTTATTAATTTTTGGTAGTGTTGGAGGATTTATGGTTTCATTCATTGGATATTTTTGTGCAATAGTTATCTATGGAGGTGATAACAATAGTGAGGAAAATTCATATGCTCTTCCAAATTTATAGATGGTGGTGAAAGAATCAGGTTTAATGCATCCAGATGTCCTTGTAGGTCATGATCTTCCGTCATAAATATTGGTGGTACGATTGGGTCGAGCGAGTGGATGTTTAAATCGTTGTCAGGTTGGCATCCATTTAGTCCCTTCAACTATTAAATGAAATATCTTTTTGTTGAATGTCACGTGTATCAATATATTCGACGATTGTATGGGAGGCAGTACAATAGTCATTTCGATCATTAATGAGTATGTTGACTTTTACTTGTCCTAGATTTAATGCTCCATGTCTGTTGACATCGATGTTTTCTTGGTTGGATTTATCTTGGACCTGATTGGTGAGGTTCCCCTTGTTGATATGTGGTCGATACGTAAGCCGAACGACTATATTTTTTGGGCCATCTGTATTACTTGACTAACTTAGTCTATGTTGGTGATGGATTGCTTGTTTGTTCATTTTTCTGATTTTTGCTGAGTCTGAATGATGTCATATTTTGTAATGCCAATCATGTTCTCTTAATTCATGTTCATATGATCTTCTCTCACTTGATCTATGCTCGCCTGAACCATACTCGCTTTATCTTGGACTGGTCCTTTCATTGGATTCTTTTCTTATGAGTATTTGTCTTAAGTCAGTCGAAGATGTAGAATGTCAAGAATATATTCTGCTATCTTGTCTCGTGCTTGACCATGGGCTATTTTCTCTCTCCATTTTATTGCTTCTTTTCATTTAGTGTTAAGGCTACTCCTTAAATACTTTAACTTTTTAGTTTTTTTACCCGAATTTGTCTAAATTCCTTTTTTGTTTATTATTGTTTAAGCAAGGTTTATTTCTTATAAGTTTGATTAGTTATTTTAGTCGATTCCTACTGGAAACACCTTGCTAAATTTTGCTAACAAGGTTATATTTACTTTTATACTTGGTATTTATCTAAATTTTGCTAACAAGGTTATATTTACTTTTATACTTGGTATTTATTTAAACATGATCCATTCATTATTTTCTTAAATGGATGCTCCAATAACGTTATGAGTTGGACCGCTCCGGCTAGTTGAATGACTTCCACCACATAAGGCTCCAACCATGCTATTTCCAATTTTCTGGGTTTTCCTTATATACAACTATCATATAGTAAGACTAAGTCTTCCTCTTTTATATCCTTTTTCTTTAAGTGATGATCATGCCACTTTTTTCTATTTTTTCTGAACTTCTTGATGGTGAATCACTATTAACCTCTCTTCCTCTAGTTTGTTCATTTGGTATAGTCAGTCATTCAAGTTTTGGCTCTTGTCAAATTTTTCTGTAGCTGCGACCTTGTCTGAATTAGTCCAAAATTGTAGTGGAATGGCAACTTCCTGGCCATAGACTAGCTTGAATGGCATCTATCCAGTCGATATTTTGAATTATGATCTATACACCCAAAGGATAACAAGAATCTTATCGTCCCAATCATCTTTATTTATACCACATATTTCCGTAAGTCCCTTATGTGATGTTTTATTAAATTCTTGGACTTCCCCGTTTGCTTGTGGGTGGTAGGCTACCATTTTTCTATGGTCGATTAAGAATTTTTCCAATAGAACTTTAATTGTTTCATTTACAAAGTGAGTTCCCTAGTTGTTTATTAGTGTCAGAGGGTAGCCAAATATTGTGATGATGTTCTCGTAGATGAAATTAGTGTCAGAGGGTAGCCAAATATTGTGATGATGTTCTCGTAGATGAATTTAGTTGTTACTTATTTGGTACAAGATTCGACTGGCTCAACTTCTGCCCATTTAGTCACATACTCGAGCACAATGATTATGTACTTAGCACCAATTCTCCTTACCCTCTATGGGAATGGACTGACAAATTTGATAGCCCATATTTCAAAAGATCGATTAGTGATTATCAAACTTAGTGGAATTTAATTTTTCCACAAGGGTCGTCCCAATCTCTAACAACTATCACATTTTTTTAACTTGATCTCGACATTCTTTATGTACAGTCAGCCACCACAAGCCTTCTTGTAATATCTTCCTGGCTATTGTATCAGCCTGAAAATTTCCTCCAGCTACTCCTGCATGGGATTCGTTGATGATATTCTCCCTTTCATGTTCTGGCACACATCTTCTTAGCACATTGTCCATTCTCATTTTGGATAAGTATCCATTAATTATTATGAATGGTGCTACTTTCATGGATAGATATTTATTTCTTTTTGTTGGGAGGTCATCCAAAGATTTTCCTTCTTGTAAGAAAGTGGCAATGTCTTCTAAATCCTTAGGTGTAGTTTCTACTCTAAATAAGTGTGCATCTAGTAGGCCTTTGTTTATTCATGTCGGATCTTCTCCTATTTCTAGTCGTGATAGGTGATTAGGTAGAACATTATTTTTCCTTGGTCCAATTATTACATCAAATTAAAATTCCTGAAATAATAGTAGCCATTGACATATCTTTCCTTGATGGACTGGTTTATTGACTAAGTATTTCAATTTTTGGTGGTCTATAAAAAATGCAAAAGGGTTTTCCAATAAATAATGACGAAACTTTTGTAGTGTGAAAATCATTGATAAGGATTCCCATTCTATAGTCGAATAGTTTCTTTCTACTTTATTTAGCTTTTGACTTGCATATGCATTTGGGTGATCCATTGTGTCATCGTATGGTTGGGCTAGAACCGACCCGATAGCTATGTTTGACGCATCAACATAGACATGAAACTTTCTTGACCAATATGGAAATTTGAGAATAGGTGCTTTGACCAACTTCTTCTTTAAACATTTGAAGGATTCTTGGTAGTATTGGTTCCATTTGAATTCAACGTATTTTCGTAGAATCTCATCCATTGGGAAGGTGATGTATGAATAGTGACATATAAACTTCCTATAGTAGCCAGTATGACCCAATAGAATTTTGATCTGTTTTTTATTTACATGGGGTTTTAGATCAAGGATAATCTTTATTTTATCTATATCGACCTTAAATCCATATTTACATACCACATGTTCGAGAAATATTCCAACAGTTGTGGCGAATATGAATTTTGTTTATGTTAAGTTATAGTTGAGTCTGACTGCATCATTCTAACAGAAGTCAAAGCCATTGTATGCGATTTATGAGTAGACTATAGATTATCCAATCATCGAAGTATACAACCATGGTTTTGTATATGTACTCTTGGAATTCTTTGAACACTATTCTTGAAAAAATTGTTGGTGCATTCTTTAGTCCGAATGACATGATTCTATAGGAAAAAGATTCAAATTCCATCATGAAAGTTTTTTTTCCTGATCTTCTTTTGTGATTGGCACCTGGTTATATCTTGAGAATCCATCAGTAAATGAATAACATTCATGACCAATGAATTCATTTATGATTTCATCCGCAAAAGGGGCGGGGAATGGATCTATCACAGTCTATTTTTTCATTCCCTGAAAGTCGACACAAATTCTTAACTTATTTGGATCATGCTTCTTTGATTATACCACCATCATACTTTCCCATTTTTCTTTGTTGATAGGATAACTAATTCCTTCTTGTAGCATTCCTTCGATCTCCTTTTGAACAACCATTTTGTACTTATGTCCTAACTTGTATGGTCACTTTTTAATTGGCTTCACTCCTGGGATTAGTTTGATCTTCATTTCACCCATTTGCTCTACAAGTCCTTTCAGGTCCTTGTAGTCACATGAAAAAACATCTTAGTACTCTTTTAATTGAATGACTATGCCAGTTTTTTGCTCATCAAACCAATAATCACCTACTCTCACCATTTTTGGTTAGTCATCATTTGATATGTCAAATTATTTCTTTCTTATTTCCACATCCATCCATTCTAGTGTCTTTGCTTTGTCGATATGGTGTTCTCCTTCAATTTTCATAATTTTTTTGGGAGGCCAAGTTGTTTTGGGTACTCTTTGTGTTTCGTGTTTTTTCTTAATACTAATTTCACATGATTCTATACTGTCCATTTGGTACTCTCCATATCAATCCTCCGAGCAGTTGATATTTCCTTGTTTTATACCAAGACAAAGTTGCATGTCGATGTTGATCCTTCATCAATCGACATATTTTCTTTTTCTTTCTATTAAGCCGGTGATGAAATTTATAGAATTTATTTTATATGGCATGCTTTTTCTTTCTATTAAGTTGGTGACAAAATTTATAGATTTTTTTTTATATGGAATGCTTTGTCTTTCATGTGTTCCTACATTGGATTAAATTCAAAGTCTTGGACAAAATTTCCTTTGATTTCGGTCCAGTTAGAAGTGTGGCCACATGCTTATTCAATTTTGTACCATTTTCTTGGTATCTTGTCTAATTTACTTGGAAACATATGGGGCCATACCCTTTCATCCTTGTATCCAATTATTTGCCATTCTCTTTCGCAAAGTTGGATATGATTTGTTGGATCATAGTTGAGTTTGAATGTAGGAATATCTACATATTTGGATAGTTTCTTATTTCCGAATCTTTCAACGAAGTATGTCGACACAGTTGTCCATGTTTGTAATAAAATGGAATGTGTTTCTCACCATCTTCCAGCCTAGCCTATGAAAGTTTCCACAATAATATTTGTTCTTCCTTTCTCTCCTGTGGATTTCACTACCTCTTCCACATGAGTCGAAGGGGTATGTCGTTCACTATATCGCAAGGGTTTTCTTATTTGAATGTTCATCGTACTTAGAGTGGGAGTTTCTCGGGATATATTTTCATAAAATTTTGGTATAGAATGTATTGAATAGCACATCTTAAGATGTTTCTTTGGGATAAATTAGATAGACCAACAATATTTTTCATGTGCTTCATATTTCTCTATTTTCCAGTTGTATAGGGTGGAGTCAAAATTATGTCCAATCGACATGTGATATTCTCTCAAACATTCTCCTTCTATGATCGGTTCTATATAGTTTTTTTGTTCATTATTTATCTGATATAAACATATGGATTCTTGATCTTTGTCCCATGAATCCATCTATGGTTTTCCTTTCTTTGGATCCAAGAGAATAATTATTTTTCTCCCACTTCCTTTTAATTTGATTCTATCTCTTTCCACGGAGACAGTTTCTTTCATTCATCGACCCCATGGCTGATCGATAAGAGTTGCATATGATGAAATTCCTTTGACAAGTTCAATCACCTCAAAGTCGACCGAATTTGGTATTCCCATAGTTTTCATATCGACATTTCTTAGTATTTTGATTGGTTCTATTAATATCTGATCAACTAAATTAAGATAATTCAATGTGGGTGCTAGGTTGGGTCAGCCCATTTGTATCCAAGTTTCTCTTGGTAAAATATTAACCTACAAACCAAAATCGACTACCACCTGATTAACCATCATTCCTTCCATTTCCAAGTCGACTCGTGGATAATAATATTTTTTATTGTAAGAGAGGTGATTTTCATCCTTGGTTGGTGTTTGACCATCTTTGTATTCTCACAATTTGTTGAGTAGGTCCAATAGCTGACCTATCAACTACTTTTCTTTGATTAGTTGCAAAAATTCCTGGATGATGTCTTCATCTCAACTTCTTAGATTTTGTTGACCTTCTATTGCGTTCTTGAAGACTTTAAGAGCTTCTCTCATTATTTTATCTTCTTTATCCGTGTTTGGAAAATTGTTAGCCTTTTTCCTTTGGTAGTTTTGTGGTGGAGTATGGATGTCGCGTCCTGCATCTCACCATGTAACAATATTTAAATTCTTAGAGTTCCTTATATCTTCTTTATATATCGCGTGTAATATATTCATAGACTTTCTAGGTATAATTTTGTCAAGCACTATCGATAAGTCTTCTAGCGAGTGATATCTATTCCCACATATGTTTCAAAACTTCAGATCAATATTGTCTTTTATAGGAAGTTTTTCACTATCGTGATCATTTTTCCATCAATTAGCACAGTATGGTCATCCATGACCTTGACCACGACCACCAAATCTACATTGACCTCCTAAACCTTGACCATGACCACCAAAGTAATCATCTCTTTGACCATAGTTATTTTCTTGGTTGATGGTTTATGTGTGGTAGACGGTTCATATATTATTCTTATTTCTCTCATTTAGGTGGCATTCTGAAGTTTGATGATAAGAAGCTTCACAGATGTGGCACCACTTTGTGTTTTTTAGATTGTGTGGACAATATTGTATTTTATGATTAGTTAGGAATTCACATATGTTACAGTATTTATGGGCTTGTACTCAATGGACGTCTGTCATTTACGTGCACTCATTTAGGGGAAAATTATATTTTGTGTGCCCATCGCCGATGCATGTGGTTCACCATATTTCATTGCATCAGATGGTTAGAATTTTGATAGTTTTTTTCAAATGTTTTGTATTTTCTTTAAGTCTTTCTGTCGTAGAGGAAGTCGACATTTATTTTCATCTAAGTTGACTCACTGTGATTTTTGTAATGCATATTCGCAGTTGGATATCTCATATAGGTGTAATGAAGATCTGATTTTTGGTAATAGCCTAGCTACATACCAACGGACTAGCAGGTTTTGGTCAATCGTTGACGAGATTTGACTTAAGAGGTCTAGGTGCATGATGTTGGGACCTTTGTTTTTGGACTTGAAGCTGCACAAGAAGGACTACAGTCCCAGTTTTTGTTTAACATGAGTTGTGCAAGCTATGAAAGAAGATGGATAGTGGATCAAGGAAAATAAACATAAATCGGTTGCGAAAAGGGACAACGCAACACCAACGAGGCAAAATCAGTTACAACAGCACAAGAAAGAATGCGAGCCCAAAGCCAAGAGATCCCAATCATCCTATATATCAAATGAATACTATTGTAAAAGGGTTGGGTTGGCTAGTGTTGATATGTTGAGTTTTACTATTGTTAATCGAAAGTTTTTGTTGGGTTTAGTTGAGAAAAGGTTCTTTAAATGTAATCTGAATATAGTTTTGGGTAGATAGAGCTCTGTGACATGAGTCTAGAGTCATAATTCTATAATAGAGTACCACTCCATATCTCTGAGATTGTATTTGATAAGTTCTGAAGATGATAGATGAAGAAGGACCCAAAACTTTGAAATATAATGTCTCATAGTATGTTTATGCCTATGCATTGTATCTTTACAATACTTCTTTATGCTTGATTAGCTCAATATGATGTCTCTGTGTATGAATTATTTTTGCAACTTAAGTATCATTAGTTATTGAATGCATGAGTTCGGATCTGTTTGGTAGTTCATATACCTTGCGCAAGATCATGGTGAATCTTAAAGGTTATGGGAACCCACCCAAGTATTCTCCTTTCCCTTCCCTATTCTTTTTCTTGGTTACACTTTGGCTGAGACTTCTTCTCTTCGGAGGAGATGAAAATTATAGCACTCCAGACTACACGATACCTTTTGTTCATGGTAACCTGAGAAGGACCCTGGTCTGATCAATTCCGTGCCAACAAAATGGTTTTATTGTTGGGACCTACGTTAAAAGGGAATCTGTAGGGAGAATGCTTCTGCGGATTCACATATCTAATATTCACCACTGGTGGGAGAGAAATTGCAACTCCTTCATATGGAAATAAGAAGATTTAAGAGGAAGATCTGTGAAAGATACATGGGATGTAGTCTTTTACTCAGAAAGATCGAGTGACCAATACGAGATATTCTGGGTTAAGTTCCCAGAAGAACTTTTCCACTGGATAGATAGGCTCCAAGAAGCAATGGAATTCCAAGAACAAGTCAAGAAGACCTGCGCTTGGGATACAAAAAAGATCGCAACACTTCATCGGTTGGATAGCCCAGTAATGCGAGCAATCGATTTTTTCATTAATACCACATTAGAAGGATACATTATTGAGTTTGCAGCTGAGAATTATCAATATTTTTCACGAGAAGAAGAGGATTTCAAGAAATGTGTAAGGGGAATACTGTTGAGAGAAATCCCCCTGTGGATTAAGATTTTCTTGATGGAAGAGGGG